>PVJH01026802.1:0-29562 GCA_004026705.1 Nesogale talazaci
ATAATTAAAATTTGCTAATTATAGGATAGTAATGGACTACATTGTTATATTCCCAATGAATAGAAATCTGGTGTTGCAAAATTCTGTCATGTGATCCAGTATTTTCCTGTCACCAAGGTATTGTTTTCCTGATGCTAATCCTTACTCTGTGCTTCCAACATGTATATTCCAATCACCAGTGATTATCAATACATCTTGACTGCAGGCCTTATTAGTTTTAGAATACAAAAATTGGTTTAAAAATTCAATTTATTTGCCTTAGGCTTTGGTGATTGCAGAGTGTATTTGATAATAGTTGTATTGTTTAGTCTTCCTTATATGCATATGGACATTATCTTGTCATAGACAGTGTTATTCTTCAGAATAGATATTGAAATGTTCTTTTAAACAATGAATGGGACATCATTTCTATTCAATTATGCCTTTGGGCATATATATGATTCACAAAAAGACAATACCAACTCACTAGTGCCTACAATATTGATCTTCAAGTTTTACATTTCATGTTTAACAACTTTCAATTTTAAATAACATAAACAGTGACATTATATATAGCCCACTCCAGTTGGAATACACAGAAATCAGATGATAGAGCAATCCAATGTCATTCATCAGAATAATGTCAAGGACCGACTATGGAACAGACCATCAATGGCCACTTGTAAATTGAAGCTAAAGAAAAATTAAACAAGTCAAAGTATGACCTGAAAGTATATCCCACTTGGATTTAGAGATTAATTTACAAATAAATTTGACACAATGAGCACTAATGACTGAAGATGGGATGAGTTGTGGGATCACACCAATAATATCATATGTGAAAGAAGCAAAAGTTATTAAAAACACAGAAAGTAAATTCCAAACTGTATGAGAATAGATACTTGGAAGCTTGTTCTTAAAACACAGTAGTTAAAGTGAATGGGAGAAATGATGAAATCAAAGATCTAAAGAGATGGTTTCTAATGAAGTTTTCGAAAGGTCAAGCAAACAAAGTGAGTGATTACAATAACATGCATGCAGACCTGAAGTCAGAAAGCCACAAAGGAAGAACATGCTCATCTTTTCCCAACTTGGAAGAGCCAAAGAGAAAATTCAAGCCTTATGTTGTAGTACGACAAGATTCTATGGACAAAATAGTGAATGTACAGGAAATAGCAAAATAAAATGGAAGAAATACACAAGCACTGTGTGAAAAGTCACGATCAATGTTCAACCATTTCATGAAGGAACATGAGATCAAAAACTGATGGTATTGAAGGAAGTATTGAATCTGCACGAAAGGCATTTGAAAAAATGAATGAATGAACAACTAAATTATTAAGACTTGAAGAATTGGCAGAATGTCAGTTGAGATGTTTCAACATATCAATGGACTACCAAAATAATCTTTTTTGTATGCTAAGAAATTTAGAAGACAGATGCCTGGCCAACTGCTAGATGTAATATGGAAGAGGTCCATATTTATGAAAGGTGATCTACCAGATGCAGAAATTCATGAACAGTATAATTGATATCACATGCAAATAAAAATTTGCTGAAGACCATGATAAAACAGTGCCAACAATCCTTTACTAAGAAGCAGCTAGAAATTCAAGTCAGCTTTAGGAGAGGTTGTGACATATTGCTGATACCAGATATATCTTAGCTAGGAGCATAACACTAGAATAATGGTCACCTTGTTTCATGGGCCTTACAAAGGCATTTGGATGTGAGAATGATAACAAATTATGATAGTGAATAATAGTAAAGATCATTTATATGTGCTCATGCATGACTAATACAGAGGTCAAAAAGCAAGAGTTTGACTGAAACAATAAGGTAATTCACAGTTCAAAACTAGGAAAGGGGTGTCTTCAGGGTTTTATTCTTTTATAATTCTTATTGAATCTGTACGCCAAGAAAATATTATAAGAAACTAATTTTTTCTTCATTTTATTGGAGGCTCTTACAGCTCTTATCACAATCTAAAACACATCCATCCATTGTGTCGAGCACATTTATACATACATTGCCATCATCATTTTCAAAACATTTTCTTTCTACTTCAGCTCATTTCTTCCCACTCCCCACCTCCCTTGTGATTCCTTGATAATTTATTAATTATTGTTTTTTTCCATGTCTTACACTGACCACTGCCTCCCTTCATTCACTTTTCTGTTGCCCATCCACCTAGAGGGGAGGAGGTTTATATGTTGGTCATCATGATCGACTCCTTCTTTGAGAAGCAAAATTATATGAAGAAGAATGTAGCAGAAGATGAGAGGAAGACTCACTAACAATCTGCACTATACAGAAAGTGTATCTTTTCTTGTTGAAGTGATGTGAGCATGAAATGCTTACTTATAGAGATTCAAGTTTGTAGCCTTTAATACAGATAATATTTTAATACAAACAAGATCCAAATCTTCCCCAATGCACCCATATGCCACACCGTGATAATCAAAGAAAGGTTGACGTTGTCAAGGATTTCATTTTCACCCGGATCCACCATCAATGCCCATGGAAACAGCAGTCAAAAAATCAACTGACATATTTTATTGGGCAAATCTACAGAAGAACTCATTATATTGTACAAAAACAAAGCTAGCAACTTTGAGGAGAAGCATATGCCTGAAGCCCAAAGGATAGTATTTTAAATCACTTCCTATGCATGTAAAAGCTTGACAATAAATAGGGAAAACCAGAGAAGAGTTGGTGCCTTTGAAGCGTGATGGCGGCAAAAATAAATTAAATATACCATGGACTTCGAGAACAACTAAATCTGTGTTCAAACAAGTATAGCCAATAACAGACAGCTATTGTTTCATATATTTTTTACAAGATGGACCAGTCCCTAAAGAAGGGCCCTGTGCTTGGTAAAGCAGAGAGTGTCAACAAAGAGATGACTCTCAATTGAGTATATTATGCAGAGACCGCAACAAGGGGCTCACAACTAACAGCTGAGAGGATGGCACAGGACCAGAGAGCATTTGGTTCTGTTGTTCTATGTTCTACTATGAGTCAGAACTGAAATGATGGATCCTAACAGCACCAACAATGATGGAGCAGATAGTAGTAAAAAGGTCATCTTCTGCTGTGCTTTGTATTAATAACTTAAACATTGGTATGGGTGAAAGGTTAATACTCCTTTTATTCTAAGGACCTGGTGAAATTTCATTAATCTCACTAGAGTTCTAGGATCCCAGCTTTAAATCAATGTAGTGTTTAACAAGAAAGGAGCAGTCAATTGTAACTTTTTCAGTAAACTGATGCAATTTAGTGCTTATGGAATTTATCTGTCTGGCAGATCAGCAGGCGAACATAATTTTAATTACACCTGTCACCCTCGACTGCTCTCTCTCTCATTCTCTGCTGACCTTATCAGGGTAAGGGTACTCTGCACTGTAGAATTTTGCTGCTCCAAAAAACCAAAGTTTTCTTTCTTGTTCTTTGAGGAGCTGCTGGGCACTTGAGTAAAGCTTCTTTCTTAATACAAAGTGACTTAACAGGAAGTGCAAGCTGTTACCTTGCAAGTCTGACTGCAGAAATCTCCTACAGACTTCCTTACATTGCAAAGCAATGCAAATGTTAAAGTTAGCAAGGAAGGCTATATTGATGCTTGCTAATTAGATTTCAATTTCACAATGTAGCCTGCTATGGTGCTGTGGTTATGTGAGTTTTACTACCTTTATTTGTATTGTGTTACAGAAACAATTCTTGCTAATTATACTCAAGGAGTTTATACAGAGAAATCACGAAAATGATGAACCTGTATGTAGACCAAAAGCTGTAGTTTAGTCAAAATAAGAGGCTACTGCATGATTTTTAAATAAAAAAAGGTGTGTGTCAAGGTTGTATTGTTTCACAATACTTATGTAATCTGGATACTAAGCAAACAATTCAAGAAGCTAAACTCTGAAGAAGGCATCACATTTGGAGGAAGATTCATTAACAATCTGCAATATGCAGATGGAAGGGACTTGATTGCTGAAAGGAAAGAGGACTCGAAGCACTGATGAACAAAGACTGCAGCTTCCAGTGTGGATTGCACCTTAACATAAAGAACACTAGAATTCTCACAACTGGATCAGTAAACAACATGGTGATCAATGGAAACTCCTTGCTAAGGACTTTATTTCCCTTGAAGAGCCAACAACAATAACAACAGCAGCGACAGCAACAACATTGATGCACTGTGTTGCAGAAGACCTCTTTAAAATATTTTTGGAAAGCCAAGATTTCACCCTGAGGAGTAAGGGGTCCCTAATTCAAGCAGTGGTGTTTTCAGGCCACTCATCTGCATGCAAAAACTAGAGAGGGACTCAGGAAGACCAAAGAAGAATGAGTGCCTTTGGATTATGATGTGAGTGAGGAATAGTGATTACACCATGAGCTACTGGAAAAATAAAAAATCTGTATTGTCTTAAGTATAACCAGAATGGCCCTCTGAAGAGAGGATGTCAAGACTTTAGCATCTTGGGCATGTCATTAGGATTGCACAGCCTCTGCAAAAGGATGTCGTCATGCTTAGGAGAAGGTCAGCAGAAAGGAGCAAGACCCTCTGTGAGGATGCATTTGGCAGCTGCAACAGTAGACTCAAGCATAGCAACAATTATGAGGACAGCCCAGGGCAGGCAGTGTTCTCTTCAGTTGGACAGAGCAGAGTCTCAATGAATAACAACTGACTCATTGGCTACTGATGACATGAACAAATCTCTCCACGGAGCAAAATCAGCTGTTTCCTTTCAATCCTGTGAGCACAGAAAAGGTGATGGGACCAGGTTGGAGAACCACTCAGGATGACAAAAGGTTGACTGGGCACTGAATTACAGATGAAAAGACACCTTCCTCATGTACCGCCTGTCTTCTATAGCACAGTTTGACTCTCAGATGTATTCTCACCTCTTCTTCTAGGCACTATCTATAATGAGTCACACTTTTTTTGCGTCAGTTATTCTGAAACATGTGTTTTATGTTACTAATTTTAGAGCTAAGTGGTTTTACTCTGACTTCAAATTTGCCTCTACTAGCTGTCATGCAATGGCTTCCTGATTTTCTATGGAAGACATCACCACAAAGGCATATAGTCCCTTGATTAAAATCCAGATCCTGTTCTTTGGTGGGTGACTGATTTGGAATAAATCCTTCTGTTCCATTCATATCTACCTATTACATTATCAAAATACCATCCTATTTTAGTGAGCTGCTGTTCTCAGTGTATACTAAGTTCCAATAAATTAAACATGACATGTAAAATTTAATGTATCCCTCTTAATGCACCCATGAAGTACATACTACCATCAATTCCATTTTTAGATGAAATTGGAGCACAAAGGCATCGTACAAGTTACCATCGCTCACTAAGCTGGGAAGAGGCAGAGTCAAGAGTCACACTCACACAATCATGGTTCAAAGTTTGTGCTCTTAACCACTACATCATGCTGACTCTCTTACTTGCTAAGCTTTGCTGCTTAGGAACCATGAGGCAACAGATGCAAATTATACTATATACACATTCCTACAATAATTGTGATCCATGAGTTGATGGTATAAGCACACTGACTGAACAAGTATGGGAGCGAGAGTAGGAATGTACCCACTGTTATATATGTTTAAAAGAGAATATTTGTTACATGAGAATCTACTTTTGCAGTAAATATACCAGTCAATCATTGTGGTGGAACATATATGGAAAGGTTATGAAAACTACTTGTAGACATAATTAAACATCTTTAGGGAATGAACTATTGGGCATGGGGTTTCAGGTTCTTAATCTCAGGGAACATTAATATCAGTAGGCATAAGGTAGTTCAAAAAGACAATGTCCTACTTCCTATTTAGGTGAACACAATTGGGAGCTTAAAAGCTGCTGAGCAACCATCTAAGATGCAATTATTGTTTTGCCCTTCATGGAGGAAAGAAGATTAATGAAAACAATTAAAAACAAGTAGAAACAACCAGTCTAACAGAGAAATGGACCATACAAGCTTCAATCTCCAGGATGCATAAACAAGAAGAACTTGATGGTGCCCACTGTTACCAGCTACTCTGAAATAGATCACATTAGAAGGCCCTGGATAAAATGGAAGAAAAATATGGAACAAAATCATCAAAGTGAACAGAATTATTGGACAGAACAAGAATGATGAAGCCAATGGAACCACAGAAACTATGGCCCTTATTCACCCTGAAATTGAACTCCCCCTCATGGTTTAATTTCTGGACAAATCAATGGGCATGTCTACTAGGGATACAATAGCAGTAGGGAGACACACACCCTTTAGAATCATTCACCATTTGCAAATAAAATGGCAGCCTTTAGCCAAAGACAAAGTTCATAAGGATGAGGGAAAAAGGTGGGAGGGGGCTGGAAACTGGGAACCCAGGGAGAAAGGGGGTAAATGATGGTACATGAAGGGAGTGTCATCAATGACATGAAAAAAGGCATCATTCAGTATCAAACTGATGACTTCATGTAAACATTTCTCCAATTCACAATAAACTTTTTTTTAATTAAGAAAAGAAATAGGAGAAGATAGAAATCTGGGATAAGAGTTGAACAAATGGTCTATGAGACTTGCAGACACAATTGATGATGAGTTTGAGTAATGGGGATTTCTACACAGGACTCAGAAGGAGCTAGATCTTGAAGAGGATGACAGCCAGTAGAAATTGCCAGCCCTAACAACTAAAAGCAATCAAAGTAGCCAGTATTTATCATTTCCTGTGCATCATAGATTCCCAATGTTATTTGGTCTACCATCCTCTTTTCACAAGAAAATTTCAGCAATCCCTGGTAATTAAAAATGTTTGTCCTATAGTCAATGATTCTGGATAAAATATAGATATCTGGTTGTGTAGCCCTCTGAATCTTTTCAGTGCTGCCTTTAGGGGGAAGTACTGCTCATTTTGGGAAACACTGCTTGGTTTTCTTTTTTGTTTGTTTGTTTTTTGTTTTTGGGGCATCACTGCCTTCTGGTGGTGGGAGTAGGAGGTCCAGCCTTTGCTCCTGTGAAGCTGCTGCTACTGCTTGGTTTTCATGTGGTGTTATATTCCATGATTGGAAAAAAACATATAGCCCGAGCTATAAGTTGGTATTAATTTTGGATTTTTTTTTTACTTAGGGAAACTAAAGTATATAATAGTTACAGATACAAAGATAGGTAGTAGCCAGATTACAATTCAAACCCTCACCTTTGGCCATCTATTTAGTATTTTATATTAACTCTACATATCTTCAACAGCTTACAATCAAAATGTGTCATAGGTGTCTATTGCTGCATAACAAACTATCTCTAAACTAGTGATGTACACTATAAAATAATGTATTGTTATCATCTATTATGATTTCGAGGGATTGGCTGGGTTTTGGGGGACAGTTCATATTTGGCGTCCCTAATATTGTTTTCAAAGGGACACTGGTAGCAAAATGGATTACCTATCTTGTTAACTGCAAGGACAACAATGTGAAGCCACTTGCCACGCTGTGGGAGAAAGATGGCGCTTACTGCTCCTGTAAAGACTTAGCACCTTGCAAGTCGCAGGAATGGTTTATTCTGTCCTATAGGGTTGCTCTGGGTCTGAATCGACTCTCTGGCAAGGAGAGTTTGATGCAGTTGTAAAATCAGATGGTAGCTGAAGCTAGAGTCCCTTTGAAAGTGTTTCAATCATGTTTTTGCCATCAAGACTATCAGCACCGTAGCTGGGCCAGGAGTGGGTTCACAGAGGTTGGTGTCACTCAGTGCAGAAACCCATGGTATCATCCATTCCCCCGTGGATTTTCTACCATCCGAGACATTACAGAACCCTTGTGGATGTTTTCGTTAGGTGCTGTCCAGTCCATTAGGTCCCTGAGTACTCAAAACTTCATGACCGTAAGCACACAGAAGAAACACTTGTCTGGTCCTGTCCTCCTCACAGTTTTTATGTTTGAGCCTACTGGTGCAGCCACGGCATCAATCAATCTCCTCGATGGTCCTCCTCCTTTTCAATGTCCTTCGACTTTACCATGTGGACGGGCAGTGACAAAGAGAAAGACCTGCTATAAGATACATTGAAATGATGGTCTTGAAGCAAGCAACAATGATGAGGGTGTACAGAGGCTCACTATGAGTCAGGACCTGCTGGATGACAACACATAGCAACACGCTGCCCTGTAGAGGACATGTTTGTTTTTATCACTGCAGTGATGTTTTGATATCAAATAACACATTTCTCATGAAAGATGACACGATGTTTCTATTGACAGCCATTTTGTGCCAACTCTTCTGATTGTTACCAGGTCACCCCTTTGTCCCTCCCTGGTGACGCTGGAGCTGTAGCCTACATGTAGCCTCTCTTGAGTTTTCTCCCCTTTTTCAAAGTGGGGATACAAGGACAAGACCCTTGAGACAGGAAAAGAGAGAAAGAGTCCAGGTAAAGGTAGCATCAGAAAGACGGAGAGATAGAAACAATTGCTCTACCCTTGAGAAGGAAATATAGATTCAGAAATCCCAGAACTCTTCTTACTCTAATGGTCAACGAAACCCTACCCAGCTTCAAGAAGAGAGCATATACATTCTGTGTATCTATGCAAATTATGGTATGCCAAGAACACACTTTAAGAAGACTATGTTTTGGCCATCTTTGGAAAATGCATTCTACCAGATGGATTTGTTTTTAAGAAATACCTTTCTTAAGAGTGGCATTTGTATCCTTCTAGAGCTAAAATTTCTGCACCAAGCAAATTTATTTTACCAGCATAAGTACTTCCCTTTAAATTTAACATTAATTTTAATAGTTAAAAAGTCAAATATGGATCTCAAGTATAACTAATCACTGAAAATATTTACTCTTTCATCCCAAGCAAATCATAAGTAAATCATGTTAATATCAGGAATGTTGACTATCACCTGGATATGTTATACTATGACTATTTCCTGTTTTCTTTTTTCCATTGTTCACAAAGAGATGCCCCCTCTTGGCTGCCATATTTTAATGACTAGAGCTACAACCAGTTCTAACTTAATGAGAAAACATTTCTAACTGGCTTATCTATTATTTTTTCATTTACTCCATCTCTTAACATAGAACAGATAACCTTTTATTGTTGAAACATGTATAAAGAAGAAACAGCAATGATTCAAAGAACCCCAATGGATGTATCAGAAACATTAAGAACTAGACCAGTGCCATAGGTTTGAAGTCATCCTGTGTCACTCACTTCCCATTATCTTTCCTTCTCACCATGAGATAATCATTATCCTGATTTTTTTGCTTATTGTTCCATTAATTTTCTTTGTAGTTCAACACACATTTGAGTCACTTAATATTGAGTTTAGTTTTACTAATATTAATGTAATTAGACTCATATTGCATATACTATTTTATGCACATCATCATCAAGTATTTTGCTCGGTACTGCATTTTGGGGGAATCATTTTACTAGGGGTTCGTACAACTCATCACAATCCATACATATGTCTATTGTGTCAGTCACAGTACTGTAGTCTTAAGATTTATCCATACTGTTACATATCCCTGGATTTCCGTCACATCCACTATTATATAACCCCAAAACCAAACTCATTGCCATCCAATCAATTCTGACCCATAGCAACCCTAAAAGAATAGAACTACTCTTTTGGGTTTCTGAGAACTTAAAGCTTCACAGTAGTAGATAGTGTCATCTTTATCCAGCAGAGAAGCTGATGGATTGCATCTTGTGGTTAGCAGTTCAATGTGTACCCCACGATGCCACCAGAGCTCTCTTTTTAAACACCATTATATAGTATTGCATTTATCCAGAGTCTACAATTTAATCCTATTTTCTATTGTGTGATAGAGGTTTTCCTTTCCCAAATTTTTTCTAATTGAAACAGTGCTGATATGAACATTCTTATGCATGTCTCAACATTTACATGTGCAAGTTTTTCTAGGCCACATACCTTCTAATAAAAATTGCTGAGGTATGATATGTGCTACTTTTCAACTTTGTTCAAAATGTCAATTTGTACTCTACAGTAATTGCTCCATTTCATGCTTGCATATATTCTCAGTATATGCCAAGTTCTGATTGTTTCATGTCCCCATTATTTCTATTTAAAATTTAAAAAAATATTGGCCCTCCTGTTATATATGAAATGGTATCATATTGTGGTTTTCTTTGGCATTTGTGAGCATCTTTCCTTATTGACCATTCTTGTCTCCTTAATCATTAAATTGCTATTGTAAGGTTGCTACCTTGTAAAAATAATTTTATTGGCATATAATTCACATGTCAGTCAACTCAATAGTTCAGTCATATTAAAAAGAGTTGTGCAAACATCACCACGATCAATTTTAGAACATCCTCTTTCTTATATCCTTTACCCTCAATTTCCCATTTGCTTCACTCTTACCCTCAACCTTCCATGCCTTGCCCATAAGAAATTATTAATCTAGTGACTGTCTTTGTAGATTTACCACCCTGGATTTCATGCACAGAAAAACAAAATAGAAACAAAAATAATCAAACCCAACAACAATAGCAAAATAAACAGAAAACCTTCAATATACAAGAGAGCAGAACATATTAAAAACTAGAATAAATTTAAAATAATTTCAAAGGAAGATCAAATGATAAGTAAGGTGTTTAACTTTAACTTAACTATGTGTGCAACAGTCCACTTTCCAGTGCATTCTGGTAGCAAGTCTATTCACAGCCCTGGTCTTTAGTGAGAGGGAATTCACTGGAATCCACATGGATACCCTGCAGATAGATTTGTGCCACCTCAACTTTCCTTCACCTGATTGGCTGCTCACATCAGATCCTACTGTAGAGTTGATTACATGGTTAGGTCACATCATAGGGGATAACTAAGTCTTAACTGAAAAACCACTTAGAATCTTGGCCCAACCTACTTGACATAAAACCCAACTGACACAGTGTCCAATTTTCTGGGTTTTAAATAATCATTTTCAGAATCATTTCCCAAAATGCCCAATTTCAACTAGGCTTGCTTTTTGTAATGCCTGTAATATCTATATTTGTAACCCTACATTCCTTCTAGATTTTGGTTCTTTGTGACTTGTCCTTTTTTCCTTATTAGTCTTGCCAAAGAGTTAACAATTTATTGATATTTTCAAGCAAAAAAATGTGGTATAATTTTTGAATATTTTCATGTTTTATTTGGATGAGTGAGTATATATTTTATTTCCATTTGATGAAATTTGTTATATGTATTGCTCTAATCTTGAAAATGATATTGATTAATCTATATTTCATGCAAGGTTTGTTAAAAATGAAGTCTTCCAAATGACCCTAATCAACTTTGCTTTGTAAATTTGAGGAATTATATCCATATATGGAGAACAGCTCTACCTTCTGGTGACCTGAACCTGTTTAGATTATTTTTCTTATTCCTAAAAATTCTCATATTAAAATTCTGATATTGTTGATAACAAAATTACAATAGGTCTTTCTTAGTATCAATCTAGTATGTCATCATTTTGTTGCTTTTCAAATTTCCTTCTTTATCCTTTAGTTTTAGATATCGGTTAACAGCTATATTTACTTTTTCATCCTGTGTTATTCTTTGCCTTAATAAAAGAGCCAAACTGTACCGTAATTAATAGTTTCTATCTTTCCCATGTTTCTTTCTCTTTGCCTTTCCCCTACTTTGGATTTTGTTGTTGTTGTTGCCATTAATTCTAAAATTAGGCACTGTATCTGTTTTATTAGTGATCAATTAACATTTCTGACATGCATGCTTGACTCTGGTTTGCTGGGAGGTGCTGTTGAGTCAGTTCCCACCCAGAACAACCTGTGGACAGCAGAAATGAAACACTGACCAATCTGGTCTCATCCTTACAGTTGTCCCTAGGCCAGAGCCCATTGTTGTACAGTGTCTATCCTTCTCCTTGGGGGCTTTTCTCTTTTTCACTGTCTGCCTACTTTACCAAACATGATACCTTCTCCAGGAACTGGTCTCTCCTGACAGCATTCTTCACTTAGCAGAGCCTAATATTAAAGCTGTAGCTTTTTCCTCCCCTTAGACACAAAGAGGATCTTTAGACACTTTAGCTTAACTGATATATTATTGTTGCATGTGTTTGAAGTCTTCATTTTTTGGGGGGGCATCACTGCCCTCTGGTGGTGGGAGTAGGAGGCCCAGCCTTGCTCCTAGAGAGCTGCTGCTGGATTTGAACCTCCAACTCAGTGGACTGTAGTCCCACGCACAACCACTATGCCACCAGGGCTCAGCCTCAGAGGTCTTCATTTTTTAAAAAACTTCTGCGGTGTTATCATTGTTTTATGTAATTGATATATGTTCAAGTTTTGTCTTTTTCTGAATCAACTCATCCCAATTTATGCTTTTAACCTCATCTCTCCTCCAACCCCAAAATAACAGACCTACATTTTTTGTAGTGAGAAATCATTAATTTCATATATGCACCCAGATAATTTCATTTTATATAGTCACATTTCTTATGAAGTTAAAGAAAAGACAGTAGCATAAGACCATGCTCATAATAAAATAGTGATGAAGAGCAATGCATCAGAGGATACAGATGTGCAAGAAATTTTCCAAACAAAAGACTAGAAAATATAGCAAAAGGTTAAAATTGCTCATGTTTCTTTGTGGTTAAAGTTACAGGTGATTCTGATGTATACTTTATGCTTTTCAGTGCTTTATAAACCTTCCTCCCAAGCGAATATAACATTTATAATTAGAGGCAAGTTATTTATTTTCCAAATGACTCATAATCAAAATGATATTCAGGATGATCGGATCATTAACGCTCACATTCCACCCCAGCAGTGTATGTATAGCAGTTACAGTTCGAATGCTTGCCAATTTCACAAGTGTATTGTAGTATTTCACTGCTATTTCAATTTGCATTTTTTATTACTATGGAAGTTGAACACTTTTGTCTCTGTATTTTTATTGGCCATTTGTATTTATTCTTTCTCTGGAGCAGTTGTTCATACCCTCTGTCAATTTTTCAATTACATTCTTAATGGCTTTTCTATTGATTTGAGGATAACTCTTTATATTGACCAGGCCTTTTTTTCAAATCGGTTTCCAACTTGTCTTTTAATATTGTTTACTGAAACTTGGGTTGTGTTTTCACTTTTTACTTTGAATTAGGTGAAGGTTTACAGAAAAAAGTAGGTCGTCCCACAGTCTAGCATTCAACAATTTCTACACATTTTCTACTCATCCACTCTTTCCTTCAATGGATTGAAGGTGCAATAAGCTGTGCATTGAGCTATTAACTCTGGGAGAAAGAAGACTCTCTAGGTTTGTAAAGATGGACAGTCTGGGAAACCCCAGGGCCAGATCGACTCTGTGCTAGAGGGTCTACTCAATGGCAGTGAGGTTTTTATTTGTTGTTGTTTTTGTTACCATTGTCCAAGTTTCTCCTTTATTTCCTGTTTCCATTCCATTTTCCTTCCCTGAGTAAAGGATGTCCTTTTGATATTAAGTGGTTGACTACTCTGGCAGGAAGGTACTTTCAGTTGTAGACCTGAAGAAGAGCTAAGGGTCATAATCTTAGGGGTCCAACCAGTTTCTATTCATGCAGTAAGCCTGGACCCTTTTATGACTGTGAGGTCTGTTCCACATTTTCCCCCACTGTAGGAACTCTTTTTTTAATTTTCATTTTACTGGGGGCTATTACCAAAATCCATACATGTACCCATGTTTACCTCTTTACTTATGTTGTCATCATCTTTTTCAAAATACTTTACTTCTACTTGAGCCCCTGGCAACAGCTCTCCCCCCATTCCCCCAGCCTCTTTGTTCCTCCATGCCCCCCTAACAATCTATAAATTATTATTTCTTCATGCTTTACACCGACTCCTGTCTCATTTCACCCACCCTTCTGTTGTCCATCCCCCTGGGATGGCGGCCACATGTTGATCATTGTGATCAATTTCCCTCTAACTCCACCCCCCCAACCTTTACCCTTCTAGTCTTACTCGCTGCTCCCCTTATTGGTTCTGAGGGGGTTATCTGTTTTGGATTCCCTATGTTTGGAGTTCTTATCTGTACCATTGGTAAATGTGGTGAAGAAAGCTGATGGTGCTCGGGTATCAAAAGATAGAGTGTCTTGAAGATAAACAAGCAGCCATCTAGCTAAGAAGTAACAAAGCCCACATGGAAGAAGCACACTGGTCTGTGTGATCACAAGGTGTCCAAGGAATCAGGTATCAGGCATCAAATGTACAAAACAAAACAAAGAAAATGCATATCAATGGGAATGAGGGAGAGGTCCAAGAAACAAAATTCATCAGTAGTCAGTTGGACACCCCCCTATCAGAACAACCACAATGAAGAGAAAAGCCAGTCAGGATGTACTATAGCACTGATGAAACACACAACTTTCCTCTAGTTCTTTAATGCTTCCCTACGCTACCCTCTCCCCAACTAGCTTGACCCCAACCCTATCTAGGAGCTTCTAGTGTAATCTGTTTTAGAGGAGTAGTCTCTCCCCTTCTGGGAGAAAGGAGGCAATGCCAAGGATTAGAAATAATAAACCCAAATCTAAAGGAGGGAATAGTAATAGAGTTTAAATTGTGAGTACCTAGTTTCCAAAAGGTCATGGGCAACAGTGGAAACCCAGAGTCCATTTGCAGAATCTCTACATGGATTAATTCTCAAGTGAATACTATCTGACCATAGTCAAGGAATACAAATAGCCTAGATATCATACAGAGTTTATTGTAAAGTCAATTATGGCAGATATAGTTAGGCTAAAGTGTAATACTCTGTAATTTAATATCCCCTTTGGCCTATTTTGAAGCTGTTCCAATTTTAATATTTTCTTCTTCCTCTGTGTTTTTCTGTTTTGCCTATTCATTGTTGTGTTATGTTGTGTATTTTTCTTTGTATGGTTTTGTATGATTGTGTTTTTTATTATTTTCAGCATATGAGAACCAGGGTAGGTGGATCTATAGAGACAGTAACTAAATAGGATCAAGGCTGGGAAGGGTGGGGAGCTAACAAAAATGAGAAGAAAATGTTCTGAAATTGTTGTGGTAATGATTACAAAAATATTAATATGATTAAATTGTATGATCTGTGAAGTAAATGTCAATAAAACTATTTTTTAAAATCAAAGGGGACACCCAGTAACTTGGTTGGTTTTAATTTTTCTAATGTAAACAGAATTTAGGTATATGTTTCAGAAAAAACAGGCTGAGAAGACAATATAAAATGCACATTTATAAGACTGAGATATATATTTTTTATAATTAGGAGAGAAAAGTACATAAGATATAACTTCTATGGAAGTTTTAGAAATACATAGGTAAAAGATGGTGAGAAAACACACTGTTAGTTCAGTAGACTAGAGAAATAAATTCATAAATGCACACATGTATATAAGGGAGAGGTTTATATACAAGAGGAATGGGACATTAAGAAAGCATCCCAACCCAGTTCAGTCCAAGTCCATAAGTCTGATATTATCCCATATGTCTGATACCAATCCATTAGTCATTTTCAGACTCACGAAGCACATGCAATGATGCCAGGACAATCACAAGCCAGTGGATGCAGGGTCTTGTGTATCCAGTGGCGGTAGAAGCATCTCAGCGCTAGCAGGTCTCTCCCTGTGGCCTTCCAAGCATCTCAGCAATTGAAAGTGTCTCCACCTGGCTTCTCCAGCCGCAGAGGTCTGGTTCCCTTAGGGTAAGCCCATGTGGCTTCTCCTCTGGCTTCTACAGGATTCAGGTCTATCAGGATGCTGCTGTCTTATCAGCAGACCATCTCCAAAAGATTGAGTCATAAATCTCTCAACTCAAATTGGGAAATACCACGAGATTTCCCAGAATTCTCTGGAGAAAGTCATGCCTACGCAGAAGTCTCATTGGCTATCTCCAGATTGACAGGCTAGCTCCACCCCTACACTCCCCATCCTGAAATTGACACCAAAGTACATAACTACCACACACACATTTCCATTGACTGGGAACAGATTTTTGTAATTTAACACGCCTCAGCCCATGCGCAGATCTACACTCAGGTACCTGTATATTTAAACTATCATTCGTTATAGCTTTGTATGGGTTGTAGTTATTTATTATAAATGTAGGATATAATTTGAGATGATTAGATAAAGGAGAGGAAAAGAAGGCAGCATCAGACTACAACTATATGCAAGACAAATTTGGCAATTCAAACCCACAGTGAGAGAAAGACCTGACAATTTTCTCCCATAACGACCTGAGCTCCCATAAAGCTAAGAAAACCATAGGGAACAGTTCTACTCTTCCACACGTACTCTTCCACCATGAATAAGAATCAACCTGACGACGAGTTTCATTATATTTTTAAAAAATCATTTTATTGGGGGCTCATACAACTCGTTTTTTTAGTCTGTTTATTTATTTAATTTTAATTTTTTAAAAATTTTTTGTGGGCATCACTTCCCCTCTGGTGGTCGTGGGAACTACCCAGCCTTGCTCCTGGAGACTTGAACCACCAAGCCCGTGGACGGCAGTCCCGCACTCAACCACTTACGCCACTGGGGCTCTTATCACCATCAATACGTACATCTATTATATGCAAAACACATTTGTACATTTGTTGCCATCATCATTCACAAAACATTTTCTTTCTACTTAAGCCCTTGGTTTTAGCTCCTCATTTTCCCCTTCCTTCCTGCTACCCCCTCCCTCATGAACCCTTGATAATTTATAAATTATTATTATTTTGTCATATCATACACAGTCTGATGTCTCCCTTCACCCACTTGCCCAGGTACCCTAGTGCCCCAGGGAGGAGGTTATATGTAGATCTTTGAAATTGGTTTCCACTCTACCTTACCTCCACCCTCCCAGTCTCACCATTCTCATCACTGGTACTGAAAGGATCATCTGTCCTGAATTCCTCATGTTCCCCTTTCCTATCTGTACCAGTGTACATACCCTGGTCTAGCTGAATTTGTCAGGTAGAATTGGGATCATGATAGTGGGAGGAGGGGAAGGGGAAAGAAGCATTTAAGAACTAGAGGAAAGCTGCATATTTCATCGTTGCTACACTGTACCCTGACTGGCTCATTTCCTCCCCTCAACCCTTCTGTAAGGGGACATTGTTTCACCTACCGATGGGCTTTGGGGCCCCAATTTGTACTCCCCTTCATTTATAATGATATAATTTTTAGTTCTTTGATGCCTGATACTTGATCCCTTCGACACCTCATAATCACATAAGCTGGTGTGCTTTTTCCATGTGAAGTTTGTTGCTTCTGAGCTAGATGGCTGTTTGTTTGCCTTTAAGAACCCAGACACGATATTTTTTGATAGGCGGGCACCATCAGCTTTTTTCATCACACTTGTTTATGTATGCATTTGTCTTCAGTGATCATATCAGGAAGGTTGGCACTCAATAATATGATTTTTATTTCATTGATGCCTGATAACTGATCCCTTTGACATTTCATGGTCACACAGACTGGTGTGCTTCTTCCTTGTGAGCTTTGTTGCTTCTGAGCCAGATGGGCACTTGTTTACTTTCAAGCCTTTAAGACCCCAGATGCTATCTTTGATAGCCGTATCATCAGCTTTATTCACCACTTTTGTTCAAGCACACATTAGTCTTCAGTGATTATGTCGGGAAGATGAGCATCATGGAATGCCAATTTAAGTTTTATTGTATTTTACAGGATTCACCCATGGTTAATTAATTAATCTCATGGTTTTCCCATTTGGGCCAGGGGTTAGTAGCCATCTAGCCCACAGTGATCCTATGGACAATAGAGTGAAACATTGCTTAGTCCTGTACCATCCTCATAATCCCTGTGCCTGAACTTGTTGTTGTAGCCACTATGTCAATCCAACTTCTGAAGAGTCTTCTTCTATTGTGCTTTCCCTCTGCTCTACCAAGCATGAAGTCCTTGTCCAGGGACTGGTCTCCCTGGACAACATCTACTTACTTGTTTGTTTTCTTGACAGGCAATGGTATTTTCAAGATTTTTTGCCAGCACCACTCTTCAAATGCATCAATTCTTTCTCAGTTTTCCTTATTCAGTGTGCAACTTTCACAGGCATGTGAGGCAACTGAAAATACCATGGCTTAGGTCAGGCACACCTTAGTCCTTAGAGTATTACCCTGAGTTTTCAAGATTCTAAAGAGGGTTTTTGCAGCAGGTTTACCTGAGGCAACCTGCCTTTTCATCTCCTGACTGTTGCTTACATGACCATTGATTATTGATCCGAGTAAGACAATATCCTTAACAACTTCCATGTTTTCTTCGTTTACCATGATCTTATTGGTCCAGTTGTGAGGCTCCTGGTCTTCCTTACATTGAGTTTTAATCCATATTAAAGGCTGCAAACCTTGAGTTTTATCAATGAGTGCTTTAATCCTCCCTCACTTTCAGCCAGCAAGGTTGCACCATCTGTATATTACAAGGTGTTAGTAAGCCTTCCTTTAACCCTGATGCCTCTTTCTTCATATAATCCAGCTTCTCTGATGATCTGTTCCACATACAGGTTGAATCAGTCTGGTGAGAGGATACAGCCCTGATGCACACCTTTCCTGATTGTAAACTATGTGGTATTCCCTTGTTCTGTTGGCACAACTGCTTCTTGTTTGGAACCCAAGTTCTGCATGAGTATAATGAAGAGGTCTGGAATTCTCATTCTTCTCAATGCTACCAGGCTTTTATGACCCACATAGTGGAACATGTGGCGCAGTTAATAAAAAAAACCACCACTTGTCTGTCACCACCACTTGTATTGTAGTCACCTGTGTATTGCTGTGATGCTGGAAGCTATGTCACCTGAATGCCAGATGTATCCCTCAAAGTGAACAAGTTTCAGCAGAGCTTCCAAACTAAGAAAAGACTACAAAGAAGGACTCAGCTACCTACTTCAGAGGAAGTAGTTGCCAAAAACCTTTGTGCCAATAGTCCTATGCTTTGGGTCTATGTATTTCCCTCAGTTAGTGGTGAAATACCAGAGTAACCCTCTTTACTCCTGTAAACCCTATGTTTCTCAGCCTCAGTTCTATGGACATTTTGAGTTGGATAATCCTTTGGATTTGTCCTATGTGTTATAGGTTGCTTAGCAGTGACATTCTCTTTTCTTATGGCAATAATACCATTCCTGCTGTCATGAACAAAATTGTTTCTAAACATTAAGAAATGTTCTCTAGGGGACTATATTTTTCCTGGTTGAGAACTATTGTTCTAAGTTAAATGTGGCACAGGTCAGTGAAAGCTAAAATTTCCATTTAAGCTTCTGGGATCTTTACGTTGAATTACAGTTAGTAGAAGATTCAGGCTCAACTTGTTTTTATGGCATTTCGATGGAAGTGCAAGTTGTCCTCAGCTTATCAGCCCATTGCGTGGGGCTATAGCAAGACTTTTAATAAACATAGATCTTTCATTTTATACTCAATTTTATTAATACTGTTCCTACTTATTTATTTTTTTTGCTTACATATCTACAAAGTCCTTCCTTATTCATCCTTTAAGAACTTATATTGCTAATTGTTTTTACCTTAAGCCTTTAAGCCCTGTGAAATTTACATTGATGTGTATTATGAGGTGAGTCTTTTGAAAGTTTGCTTGATATTTTTCCTCTGAAAATAATGAATGTAATTATGCCATTGGTTGAATAACTCCATTATGATGCTTAAAACATTGATTATGTCATTATTTTTATAGTCATACATCCCACTTCATCATTCTGTCTGAAGATTTTTGCAATATTATCAAGTGTTTTCTTTAATTACTCGAGTGATATAATGCCTGACACATTTTTCTGTTATCATGTACACACAAAACTAAGCGCTAGAGATAATATAAGCCTCAAGTGTTTCCCTAGTTTTCTTTCATGTTTTAAAATCATTTAAAGTTGTCTCTTTAGATTTGGCTCAGAAAAGAAGCAAGAATGGCAGTTTTGACTTTTCTTAATTGGTCTCCGATAGCAATTGTGTCTTAAGCCCCTACCAACCCAAGGTACCATATCAACAGAAACAGAGGAATAATCATCATACCAAATGGGCAGTGATGATTTGGTGATGAACTCTCACAATCCCTGTGGGAAACGTGGGTTTGAGTCCAGGCCAGTACAGCTCATGAGTGGCTATCTGCTAGATCTCCATGGCAGGTTGCATGTTGCTATGATGCTGACCACATTTCAGTGGAACTTCTTCACTAAGAAAAGCCAGATGATCTACTTCCCCCCACAAAATCAGCCAATGAAAATCCTATGTGCATTATGTGTACCACGAGTCAAGGGCCAATTTGATGGAAATGTATAAAAAAGAAAACAATAATGCCAGGCCTTATAGATTCATAACCCAAAGTTGAATGGGCCACCCCTACTGACCCATGTTGACTCTGTTTTCCTCCCATCTCTGAAGACACTGCAAACCCTACCTCCTTAGTAGTTGGGTAGAGAGAACCAGTAAGCAGCTTTGAGACCTTTAAGACAGGCAAGCTCACCAGGGCACTGGCTGGGTGAGGCTTCCTCGCTCCTGGTTCTTGTTCTTGCTTCTCCTGTGATGTCAACTAGAAGAACGAGGAGGAACGTGCTCTGTCTAAGGCAGAGCACAAGGGCCTTGCAGAACTTGCCCACAGTTAGCAGAGGAGGAGCCACCCCCCTGCCAGAAGTCTAGATGTGCTTAAGCGTACCAAATTGGTTCTATGACCTTACTCAAAAATGAAGCGTCCATTCAACTAGAAAGCTCCAACTTTCTCCTGTGGAGCTGACTGCTGGCTTTAAGCTGCCAGACTTAAACTTCGATCCCAGCCCAAGGCACAATGAGTACATCACGAGGATTTCTGCGAATGCTCTTTAAAACCATGAGGCTCCATCAGTCAGTGGAAGATATGAAGCAATAGCATCTAAGAGCTCATGAGGAGAACACAGCAGTCTATGGGTGATATTCTGATTTGCAAAGACCCAGAGGCAGTGGGGCTCAGGAGTTTGTTTCAAAAACAAAACTGATCGCTAGAGAGTCAATCCCAACTCATAACAATCTTATAAGACAGAACTGCGCTTGTGCATGTCCAAGACTATAAATCTTTACAGGAGTAGAAAGCCTTAGCTTTCACCTGAGGGACAGTTGGTAATTTTGAACTGCTGGCCTTGTGGCTAGCACATTTGTTTGTGTTTCTAGTAGTCTGTGGACTACCATAATTCAAATGCATCAACTTTCCTGCAGTAGTCCATTTTGATTACCTAGCTCCCACTTGCATATGAGAGAAAAGAGTCACCTCCAAATGAATCTGGCTTTATTCCCCCACATGTGAATCTGGGTAAACAAATCAACAGAAACTCATGTATGTATAAGAGAGAGTTTTACATATAAGGTAAGTATACATTCAGAAAGCATCCCAACCCAGTTCAGTCCAAGCCCATAAGTCTGACTTAACCCGTATGTCCAAGACCAATCTACAAAGTCCTCCTCAAACTCACAAAGCCTACATAATGATGCCAAAGAAAAAGGACCACAGACCAGTAGAGAGAAAGTCTTTGAATCCAGAGGCAGAGTAAGCATCTAGCACTGGCAGGGGTCTCCACACAGCTGCTCCAGCACCCAAGGCTGCATCAGGGTAGGCCCATGTGGCTTCTTTTCAGGGATGTCTCACAGGAAGTGAACCATGCCAGCTGAAGCAGGGAACTGGCTAAGGCAGCTGCACCCTGGTTTGATCATCAGTGAGCAAAAGACCGGAGAATTAGAAAGGTGAGGTTCACCAAGCCATTTCTCTCTCCATCCTTCAATTAATCCCATATGTGTTTAGCAGCCAGGTTGGCACAATAAGCCTTAACTATCTCACCTCACCAAGTCTTCTCTAGGCAAACCTCACTGCATACAGGGTAATAACCATCAAAGAAATGGATGGGTTCTGTCTTGCTCTTTAGGGGCTTGCACATCATTTAGTTTTATTGAGCAGGATTAAGAAAGCAAAACCTACTAAATAAAAGATGATGTCTCTGACTCTTGGGAATTTTTTCATGTCAGTATTTTAATATCCCTTGTGATTGAAAATTGGATTAATGAGTCTTAACTATGTACATATTCCATTATGGGTGATAAGCTCAAGCATATTGACACAAGAAGTGCCACTAGATGCCAGGAGTTTGGGGGTTCTCTCTGTCATGGATGCTTATGGCCTGGGTGCGGCAGACTTAACTAGCTTGTATATGATGTCGGGGTTACATTTCTCATTTGCAGAACGTGAAGAACACACCATCCTTTCCTCATAGACTAGCAAGTGCATGTGTGCGAACCTGAATGTCTTTAGGAGACACTCCACTTTGACTCTTTTGTCCAAAAAAACCCCTGAACCCCAATGTACATTGGCTCCATGATATGGAGCAGCTGCCACTATCTCAGCCACCTATGGACTTCCTCTCTCACATGCAGGGCCTACTGATAGGTCCTTCCAAAGCACTTTAGTCTGCAGGGGCTTGTTTCTTTCTGAGAATAACCCAGAATATCTCTCTCTCTCTCTCTCTCTCTCTCTCTCTCTCTCTCTCTCTCTCTCTCTCTCCCTTCACACACACACTCACACACACATACACACTCAGTGATAACATTCTTTGAGCTATCAACAGCAACAGCAGTTTTTAAAAAAAATGTTTCATATTTTTAAAGTATTTTGATATGAAATAATGTCTACAGTTCCAGATGGCCCACGTCTAGAGGAGTACGGATATTTTTCCTGCTTTTATTTCCATTCTGAAAATATTTCTGGTGGATGCAGATGGAAGCCGTAGTATTTAGGGTTCCAGGTGTTGTATCAGAGAAAAAGAATTTGTGGGAGTGAGAGATTGGTACTTGGCCTTTGCATAGATTATAGAAATGAATAATCTTCTTCTGAATAAACATTTCCTAAGCTAGGTTCCTCAAAGCAGCAAGATATTATTTGGGATTTCCTCCACAAAGACAAAATATTATTGGGGTGTAGAAATCTGGGGAGTTTAAGAATAAGCAAATTTAAAGAACTCATCTTTAACCTGAGAGACTCTGCAATGCAAGGCAAAGGGAGAGAAAGTTTGCTAGATGGATCTCTCTGGGAAACTCTCTCCTGGAAGTATCTCTGCATCCTGGACATTGGAAATGCTGCTCTTTTTTGCACACACTGAAAGCCAGTGAGACAGTTCTGCTTTTCCTCTGGGGTCACTCTGAGTCGACATTAACTTCATGGCAGTGAGTTTACCCTTTTTTAATCTCATTGTACTCTTTTTGTCTTGTGCCTGCATCAAGGCCCTTGCAGCTAAAAATCAGCTGTTTTTAAGTTGAAAAATGATGTGTGTATATTCATATATATATGTTAATATCACAGCATAATAAAAAATCCACAGACAATAAGGGTAAATAACAACTATTTCCCCAGGTAATAGATCCATGATTAATTTTTTCTTATATTATACCTTCTCCTTTCTGCCTCTTTATTTCTCTCTGTCTGTGTCCTCTCGCTCCATGCATACTCACTACTCCTTTCATGTTACCAGCGCGATCTAAGACATGTATGGTTTATAACCATTTATTTTTAATATATGGTAAGAACTTTCAAAACCATAACATCTTATCATAATTTAATGGCTTCTCAGGCTTCAGACACATTCGTGAACCATCATTTCATCCCTAACATTGGATCTTTGAGTCTAGTGTGTTCTTTTGTTTGTTTTTGTTTTATTTCCCTATTATAAGCCGTGTGGTTGTTTGTAATAGTTCAACTAAATCTTTGCAGCCATCTGTGCTCATTTGACTTACCGCTCATAAAAAATCTCCTAAAGGGTCATAATTTTCATTGATTTTTCCCTCATCCATAGACAGAACCCTAATTATATTGCACTCTGGGGCCATTAGTACTATGTCTCTTATTATCAGCTTAACTCTTGTATGGAATTGAGGCTAAAAGTATGGGGTCTGGATTCAGACAGCTTTGGCACAAAGCATCATTTTGCTATTCATGTGTCATTAAAATTGAATAGGTTAGATGTCTTCTTCTAAGTTCCACCTCTCCAGCTATAAAATGAGGATCACAATAGCACTTGCCTCAATGAGTTGTGAGACTCCTAGGGTTTATCACTCAGAATCATGGTGTGTGTGTATACACCCGCTTCTGGGAATATGGGAAGGAAGAGCAAGGAGATGTAAGTAATGGGGCCTAGGGACCACCCTGAGCTCTGCAAACCCAAACTGTTCCATCTTTCCAGGTGGTGAGAAAAGAGAATGCAGGACATGGGAGAGTTGACACTGCCTTAGCTAGGACCTGAATGTGATTCCGGACCCTATTGCTTACTAGCTCCATGATGTTAGACATGTCTAGTAACTCCTGTCTGGTTCATAGTCTATGAACTTGTTCTTACCTAGCATCCTGATCACGTAGACTTGACGTAATGGTTCAGTGAGGTCATGTGTGTATGTGTATCATGACTATCATCTAATAAGTAATTGTATGTATATTGACTGTCATCCAAAAAGCAGTTAATGACAGCCTGGAAAAAGTCACTTAACCTTTCTTATCCCCCAGTTTCCACATCAGTACAGTAAAAATCTCAGCAATAATGACGCTAACAGGTTATTGCCAGGGTAAAATGGGGGGTGGGTGGGTGGGTTGGATATAGTGCGCGGCCTGACTCTTGGCAATTGAAGGTGTTTTAAAATAGGGCAGTTCATGTGACATAGTATTCTTTCTAATGGTAGTACTGATGAGTGTGGCATCTTTAATAAAGCGGAGCTCTACTGGGGCCTCTTGGATTCTTCAAGTCGACAGCTGACATTTGGTGCAATGTAAGTCAGGGGTCTTTAGATACAATGCTTGCTGACAAGCGAAACACACACCTTTATTTTGGTCTCCAAATTGTATACCACTCAGGCCCACATAGTCTAGGCTGACCCCTCTGGGAGTTTTCAAGCACACAAAGATGCCTTGTAAGGTTGTTATTACTAGAGTGACAGCTTTGATTTCATATTTCTGATGAGGTGTTCGAAGGGATGGAGGCAACAAGTCCTCCTAGAGCATGGAAACAAGTAATAGATTACAGAAGTGCTCTACTTTTTGAGTTTGAGGTGGCCGAGAATGGTCACTGCGGGCCCACAGGAGAAAAACATATACTGGGAAATTCTGTGAAGCATGAGGAGTCACTGTGGGATTGAGCTTGAAATATGCAACTTCATCATGTTGTGACTATAGGCTATAATTCCTTGGGGTCATTTGAGATGCCTGAACACCACTTAACATTAGACTTGTTGAAATTCTAGTGTATGCCCACCCTGCAGTATGCATTGTAAACCATTATTTCCCACTCATATCTGAGTTCAGCTCTTCTTGCAAAACAATAGTTCTGAATGCCTTCTAGAATGACTCTATTGCTCTAAAGTTTCCGTGGAAGGTATCTTTGTTTTCTTCAATGCTCTGAAGTGTGAAGTCTACATAATTTGCTAAATGTATCATGTTTACATATGCATAAGCCAGTTACCTTCAAATCACCATCTCCTGCCTGCACTATTGGCTGAATGCTTAAAGAAAATGAAGCTTAATTTTCTGTAAGCAGCGTTCCATGGTTTCCAAATAAGCTCAGAGAAACACAGATAAACTAAATTACTTAGTAGTAACTATACAGACAGGAATGAGAAGCCATGGCTAAAACAAGCCAGGTGTGGGGAATTGTTCTAGCATCACTCAGTCACACATGCAAAGACACAGAAGATGAGATCCTCAGGACCCATAGGCTGCTGCCAGGCAGTGGATGCCAGGGGGAAGGCTCCACTGTCATTGTGTCCAATCAATAGGTCTATCTGCCTGATTTCAGCCTCGGGACTCTGGACTTACAGTTATCAGCCATGCTGATATTTGTTTTCCATGGGGAGGAGAGTTAATATGATAACCATGGTAAAAGAATGAGGTCGTGCTCTCCACAAATAGGAGTCCCTGAGTGCAAACCGAGAATGCCCTCAGCTACACCAAAGAGTTGGCAGGTGGACTCCACCCAGAGGCACCTCAGAAGAAAGGCCTAGAGATTACTTCCCAGAAACCAGCCATTGGAAACCAGCTTCTGAGGACCATCTATTACAATATTCAAGAGTGGCCAACAAGTCCTTGACAATTGGTACTGGTTCTACAAACAAGTCAGTATGGGTGGATTAGAGAGGATGAATTTTAATTATGTCGTCCTGAGTGCCAATGTTGGCTTTGACCTTTGTGGGGGAAGAGGCAAGGGGGGCACTGGTATGAGGAAGAGTGAGGCGGGACACAGTTTCTAACCTGCCTTAAAAATAGCAGACCAAACCAATGCCGACAAGTTGATTCTGACTCATAGAAATGCCATGTGGTTACAGGGTAGAACCATTGCATACACTGTGCTGGCTGAAGCAGAACTCTGGGGGAATTTGGATCGCCAACTTATCATTAATGGTCTTGAGCACAGGTCTGCAAACTGCAGCTCTCGAGCCAAATGAGGCTCTTTCCGTACATACATGTGGCTATGAATAAACGGAACATTTTTCAAGGGTCTTATGCAGACAATGGCAATTCCATTTGTTTGCAAAAACATATGCATGGCTCTCAAATAATATCTAAATGGTAAAAATAATATTTAAATGTTGTGAGGGACAGGATTGGCTCTTCTGTCTCAACAGTTGGCTGGCCCCTGTGAGACTTTTAACCTCCCGAAACCTTGATGCTGGAAACCAGTCACTGTCTAGAACATTCTCGGTCTTTATGATCACAATGTGTAGCTATCCATACTGAACATCACAGCATCTAGTCCACATGTATTTCCTCCCCTGTCCAGTCCAGTTTTCTTTGGGTCAGAAATTCTTCTCTTGGTCACAGTTATAACCCTCTTCCTCACCCTGAAAGTTACATGCTGGCCACTCTCTTGGTTTATGTGTTCACTCTACGTATCCTTGTTGCTTGAATGGTAACAGGGCTTTCATAGCTCAAAGTATTCACATTCTCTTCTTTGCCTACTTAAAAAAATCATTTTATTGGGAGTTCATCCAACTCCTATCATGATCAATACATACATAAATTATATGCAGTCCACATTTGTACATTTGCTGCCATCCTCACTCTCAAAACGTCCTCCCTCCACCTAGGACCCTGGTATCAGCCTCCCATATTTCTCCTCCCACTCCACTCCCCCTCCCGCATGAACCCTTAATAATTTACAAACTATCACTACTCTGTCATATCATACACTGTCTGATGTGTCCCCTCAACCACTTCCCCGCCATCCATACTCCACTTTACATACAGATCCCTGCAATCAGCCCCCACCCCCTAGACCCCACTCTCCCTCTGTCCTCCTAGCATCACCACTCTCACCACCAGTCCCGAAGGTACATCTCTCCTGAATTCCCCATGTTCCCAGCTCATAATTTTTACCAGTGTGCATCCCCTGGTCAAGCTGGATCTAGAAGGTAGAATTGCGATCGTGACAGTGGGTGGGAGGAAGCATTTAAGAACTACAGGAAAGTTGCATATTTCATTGTTGCTATGCTGTACCTTGTTTGGCTTGTCTCCTCCCTGTGACTCCTCTGTAAGAGGATGCCACTTCACCTATTGATAGGCTTTGGGTCCCCAATCTGTACTTCCCCTCATTTATAATGATATAAGTTTACTTCTTTGATGCCTGATACCTGATCCCTTCAACATCTCATGATTACACAGGCTGGTGTGCTTCTTCCATGTGGACATTGTTGCTTCTGAGCTAGATGGCCGCTTGTTTACTTTCAATACTTTAAGACTCCAGATGCTGTATCTTTTAATAGCCGGGCACCATCAGCTTACTTCACCACATTTGCTTATTCACACATTTATCGTCAGTGATCATATCAGGAAGGCGGGCACGCAATGTTGTGATTTTTAGCTCTTTGAAGCCTGGTAGCTGATCCCTTTGACACCTTGTGGTCACACAAGCTAGTGTGCTTCTTTCTATTTTTAATCCAGCTCTCTTCCGGACACTGGGAGAGACTTCTGAATTCTGGCTGGGTGAGATCTCAGGCTCCAGAAGGAAAATTGGGTCAGGATACTGCACAGAGAAGTATAAATGCAAGAGCCCTAGGGATGCCGGAAGGAGACAGGATTTTCCTGGGTTGGTGCAGAGGGATGATAGTTGAACTTACTTTCAGTTCTCCATTCCAATGGAGTAGAAAAAGAGCCCTGTGGGAAAGAAAACTGCTTATTGCTTTATTGTTATAATTCGACCAGCTTGATAGAGGGAGGGAAGAGTTCTTCTTTTCTAAATAAGGAAAGTGGAGACAGAGCAACATGTCTTCATCATTTCTGGATTTCCCAGAGTGTCTGATTCAGGGAGTTCTGGAATTGGAGTTAAACCTGCCCAAGGTCACAGGGCAGGAAGGAGAACAGCACACAGATTGTGTTGATTAAGAAACCTTGCATTGGGGGATTATTTTTCCTTTTTGGGTTAAAAAGAAAAATGTTAGCATGCACATTAGAACTGATGGATTGGTGCAAACTGTCTTCAGTTACACAGCTAACAAGTCTCTTGAGGTCATATTATTCAAGGTTTCTGCCACCTCTGGGCTATTGCCCTGGACTGCACAGACTCTTTCATTTATTCATTCACTCCACAACCCTGACCAACCTCCGGTGCTGTTTCCAGCTCAGTGCTGAGGTGACAGCTGAGCCACAAACATAGTCCCTGCATTTAGGGAGCTCACAGTTTAGTGGGGGACATGAACAGAGAGACAGTTTGTTTTTCGAAGAGGTACACATTTCCATCACCACCCAAAAAGATCAGAAAAAAGAATTCTTCCTCCGACTCATGTTTACCATCTGTCCCGCTTCACCCTCTCTTCAAAGCAAAAGCTTTTATTATTAGTTTTCCGTATGTCCTTTGAAGAGGTTCTCTCTGTGTATGGATGGAAGCAAATACAAATATTCTATTCCCAGCTTTATTAATAAAGGATTGTAGTCTATGATGTGCACTATTTGGCACTTGCCTTCTTCTTCCCTTTCATTAATAGAAGAGAGGTAGCAGACCCATTCCTACCTTATAAGTATGTAGAGCTCTGTAGTTTTCCACTGAGTCAATAACTATCATTTATTTAACTAGGGATATTTGAGCTATTTCCAGCCTATTGTTATTTCACATAATGCTACAGTTTATAATCCTGTTCAAGTCATTTCAAGTGTGTGTGTGTGTGTGTGTGTGTGTGTGTGTTATAGTCCCAAAGTGGAATTTGGGGGTCAAAGCCTATCAGTCTTTTTGAACCACATTGTCATTATTTGACTCATAATTAACGTGAAATTAGGTCTTGCTTTATGATGTCTGAAAATAAAATCATAACTCTTTTAAGAGATAGTTTTCACCTATTTGCATTATTGGAGTGAATGTTATCTTCACTTCGACAAGCACTGCCACTTTTGTTATGTTTGTCTTTCCCTGTGCGTATGTCTAGCTTTTCTGGTATCCAGGAGTATTAGCACTTTAAGCCGTCCTTGGAGAGGCATGTTTTTCCTTTCTTTTCTTTTAACTGCTGCTTCTTTCCTTTTCTCTTACTAATTGATAATAGCTAATATAACTATCATTTTAGGTCTTGGCCTTTGTCTTAAAAACTGTGTGCTCCTTGATTTATTATCTTTTAATGCCTTTATCTGGAATGCAGTTATTATAAA
>PVJH01026803.1:0-29576 GCA_004026705.1 Nesogale talazaci
TACTTTGGAACAGCTGACCTTCTGGTGAGCAGACCAATTCCTAACCCACTAAGCCGCCAGGCTCCATCTGTCCTCACACAAAATAAGAAACCCAAGACCAGTTCCTTGCACCCCCTGATGTGTGACCCACTCTGAAGGCAGGCCCCCTTCTCACCTCAGAGAGTCGTGATCTTCAGTTGTGTGTCAATCACCTCCTTGCGTTTCTTCGTCATTGAATCCCTGCTGCCCGTACTCCCTAACAGAGGGTTAGCCCTTTTCTTGCTGCCGGAACCCTGGTGGTATAATGGTCACACAGTAGGTCAGCAGTTCAAGCCCACCAGTCGCTCTCTGGGAGAAAGACGAGGCTTCTTCATGCCCATAAAGAGTTACTGTGTCAGAAGCCTACAGGGGGCGGTTCTACCCCACCCTATACGGTCACTGTGGGTTGGCACTGAGCCGAGGGCAGTGAGTTCTCTTTCTGGAAAGTTCAATGGCATTCTCCACCTGTGTGCTTGGTGAGCACTCTTGACCACGTGGCCGCCACGGCCTGGGCTGACTCTCTTGTTCGCGCTTTGATGGGCTCAGACAGCACCTCTGATCCCCACCTGGCAGTCACCAGAAGACAGGCTCCTTAGACGAAGGGGAACCGAAGCTGGGAAGGATTTGGATAGAGCAGGGAACCCAGTTCCCCAACCACCCAACACCGTGGGCACGTGGACTCATTGCTACCTGGCCTGACAGGACCGAGTGGAAGCCAAGGGGCACAGGTCTCTCCCGGAAGAGCTGCGGGTGGATTTGAACTGATCAGCTACTGTGTCACTGAAAACCACCACAGCCAACGAGCGCACACTTCAGAGCAGCCCTCCAGAGGGTGCCCAGGCTGCCACTCTACCCCACCCGACAGCCTCATCTTTCCCCTGTGGAGTCGCTGGTGGGTTTGAACTGCCCACCCTGTGCGAGCAGCCCAGTGCTTCCCCGACACCAGCCCCAGGGCTCCACTGTCTGACCAGGGCTCCTTGATTTCCACCCACCTCCCAGCGTTACACAGGCATTTAAACCGTCCAGGATGCAGCAGGCAGGCCGAGTCTCCCATCGGTGTCTTGCGCTGTGGCAACCTGTGCGTTGTGACTAAGCCGAGAGCAGCGCCATCAACAGAACCACCACTGGCAGGTCACCTCCCGACTGACAGGTTTTAACAGAGCTTCTGGATCAACAGGGGTGAGAAAGAAGTCCTGCCAACTCAGCATCTGGAAATCAGCTCGTAAAACCACTATATAACCATAACCAAACATTGTCTGATTCGGTGTGAGAAGACCTAACGGGCTCAAACAGGGCCGGTATGGTGCACAGGGTGCCGGCCTGGCACTGTTTCCCTTGGCTGTCCTCGGGGCATTGGCGAGTCAGAGAAGCCGCTCTGAGGGTCTCAGCCAGCAGACCAATACTGCTAAGAGAGCTCAGGACTTCCTCAGGACTACTTGGAGTTTCAGAAACTTTCAGGAACAGAGGAAGTTAGAAAACACAGAAAACCACCCACAGATAACAGGGAGAAGAAAGGGCAGTGGGGGAGAAAGAGAGGAAAGAAGTTTGTTTAAAACCCAGCTCTGGGGCTGAACACCGGTGGCGTAGTGGTTGTGCGCGGGACTGCGGCCCACTGGGATGGATGTTCGATTCCGGCTCCACGGAGCAAAGGCTGGGCCTCCTACTCCCACCACCTGAGGGCAGTGATGCCACCCCCCCCAAAACAAAACAAAACAACCAAGCCCTGAGCAGCTGCTCTGTAAGTCTGTTACTGAGAGGACCACGGTCAGGAGTCTGTGAAGCACACTCTCCTGGCACAGGGGGTCTGGCATGGGGCTGTCGTACCAGTAGTTCAGATAATGGGGCTGTCTGCTTCCAGAAAGATGTCCCCTCCGGGAAACTCACAGGGGCAGTTCTGCTCAGTCCCACAGGGTTGCTGTGGAGGGCTGTGCCTTTGAGAGTGACCAGGATGTGGTGCTGGCACGGGGGCGGGCCCAGGCTCTGCACAAAGGGGAAGGAAGCACATGCCGAGAACAAGCACGGGGCTATCCACCAGAATCAGGAAACCACTAGGACCAGCCTCCTCCCAGCAGCCAGGAGCCCCGCTCCCGTGCCCATCATGCCCTGGGTCCTGGAAGAAGCCAGGGAAAACCGGGCCAGTGTCCTGCAGTGTTGGCGTCCAAAACCCACAGCCCTGGGGGCTGTTGTCATGGTTAGGTGCTCTCTCAAACAAAAAGGATGGGGGGTCGAACTCCCTCTCCATGGGAGAAAGAGGCGGGTGACTGCTTCCCTAAAGATTCGCTTTCCCTCGCCGCCATTGAGTTGATTTTAACGCATGATGATTGTGGGGTTTCCCAAGCTGTCAATCTTTCTCCCAAGGAGCAGGTGGTGGATTTGAACAGCCGACTCTACGGTTAACAATCCAATCCTTACCTGAAAGCAGGGCTGCCTGTGGGGCACCCTGTCCCGCAGGGTGTTGCCATCAACTTCCCGGCAATGGGTTTAATCTTTGCAGAAGCACGCTGCCAGTTCTCTCTCCACCTGCCAGCCGTTGGGTTAGCAGTCGAACTCACTGAACTTAAGCACTGGACCACCAGGGTGTTTTTGAGAAATAACCGCAGCCCTTTTAGAGCCTGCAGGCCAAGTGGGGTGTGTTGGGGGGAGCCCATGAGGACTTCTGACAGGAGGGACCATTTGCCATCTCAGAGAAAGTGCCTTGCTTGGGGGCCACTCGGGGAGAGCTGACTTAAAATATTCAGGAATGTCGCCAGCCGGTTGTTTAGCCCTCTGCAGCTTGAAATCAGCCACAATGGGAGTATTTACACCATGGAAACGGCAAAGGCTGCAAATCCGGGTTCCTCTGCTCCCCAGAGCTGTTACCTTCAACACAGCCCCTGTTGAGTGAGCCTGGAAAGCTCCGCCCCCACCCCCAGGGGCCTTGGACTGCTTGGCCTGGTGACCATAGGCCAAATCAGTGACTGCTTAAAGGCCCCTTAAGGATAATCAGTGTGGAATAAGGACTGCCCAAACACTCAGCCCAGCATAGTGTGTGTGTGTGTGTGTGTGTGTGTGTGTGTGTCTGTGTGTGCGTGTGTGCCTATGCCTCTGCACATGTCCATTCACTCCGTGGCTTGTCACCTGACCAGTGTTGAGAAGTTCGGGATCCTTGTGTTTCCAGCACTTTTGAATCATCAGCACTTAACAAAGCTCGGCCACCAACACTGCTCGTTTCCGTTTCCCAGAGGAGACGGGAGCTGGTGGTGCGCGGAGAGCAGGGATGGGACCGAGGTTTGCTTGAGGCCGAAGCTACAGCTCGTTTGCAGAGCCACACCGGCTGACCAGCAGCTGGACCTGCCTTCAGGGAGAAAACCTGTCCAGGTGTCTCCAGAGAGGCACGGGGTGAAGAGGAGCTGAAGGCTACTCTGGGAGATTCTCTCCCTCTCCCCACTCCAACCCTCAGGACCCTGTTTCATCCTTACCCCTTGTCCTCCCCACTGCCTGCTAGAAATCTCTGGATCCCAATGAGGGCCCATTTCTCAACTAGCCCCGTCTTCCTCTGTCTTCTCCCTTCCTCGAAAGTCCTTTTGGTTTCAAACATCCCAAGAGCTCTGGCAAAGAAGGGATCTCTCCATCCTTCACCCAAGGTAGCAGCGACCTTCGTGCTTAGGGAACACGGCCCATCCCTTGCTCAACTCTGCTGAGCGCTGGATCCACCTAGAAGCTGGTCAGTAGGTCAGCTCTGGCCTGGAAGCTCCTCCAGGGCAGGGCACTGGCTGGATTTTCCCCAGCTTCTTCCAGGAGCCAGGGCAGGATAGGCACGGGAGTGTGGCTCCAGGCGGCTGGGGAGGAGGCCGGTCCTAGCGGTTTCCTGATTCTGGTGGCGAGCCGTGTGCTATGCTTCCTTCCCCTTAGTGCAGAGCCTGGGCCTGCCCCCATGCCAGCACCACATCCTGGTCACTCTCAAAGGCACAGCCCTCCAGAGAGACTGAGCAGAACTGCCCCTGTGGGTTTCTGGGAGGGGACGTCTTTCTGGAAGCAGACAGCCCCGTCTGTCTCCCTTGGAGTGGCTGGGGGTTTATACCACCGACCTTAAAGCCGGTAGCCCGATGCCCAATGCCTCGCCCCCGGCACCGCTACGGCTCTCATTCTGGGTGCTCCAAACCCAGCTCACGGCTGCGGAGTTCATACCAGCTCGAAACCACCCTGCAGGCCAGGGTCAGGTTTCCAGGGGGGATCTTTACGGGAGCCGAATGCCTCACCCTGTTCCAGTGGAGCAGCTGGTGGTTTTGAACTGCTGACCTCGCAGTTAGCGGCCCAACGCCTCACCCACTGTGGCACCAGGACTCCTCGCTCGGGGCACGGTGGTGGTGGTGGTGGTGGGCCAACGAGCTGCTCCAACCCACGGCTTCAGGTGCACAGCAGAAGGAACCACGGCCGATCCTCACCGTTGTCCCTGAGCCCGAGCCCCTGACGCAGCCACTGTGTCGGGCCTCGAGGACGGGGTGACGGGGAAGCAGGGAAGTTCAGGGCGCAGGGTGGAGAGCCCTGTCCGCTGGCAGGTGACCCCTGAAAAGGTACGGCTGAAGGAGTCACGTGATGGCAGCAACACACTAAGTACATTAGCCCTGAGAGTGAGGCGTCTCCTCTGATGAGAGGAGGATCAGGAGGTAGAGAAGTCAGGGAGGAGACAGGTGCCGGCAGCCAGCAAGTGAAACCACAGGCACACACTCTGCAGTCGCGGTGCGTGCCCTGGGACAGCCGTTTGGCCGAGGAGTGGAGTGACACATCTTCATGTGGCTGCTTGACTCCTGTCTCTGGGGGGCCTGGGGTAGGGCTATGCAAAAGAGGCATGTAACATTCCCAGAGGGAGCTGGTCAATTTTCATGGCCACCCCCCTGGCTGTAAGGCTTCACACACACACACACACACACACACACACACACACACACACAGTAGTGTACCCTTCCAGTAAAATGGCCCCACTGCAGAACGGTTCAGGACCACACTCTCTGGGCACTGACCTGATCTAGACCAGCAGTTCTCAACCTGTGGGTCGTAACCCCTTTGGGGATCGAATGACCCTCCCACAGGGGTCTCCTAAGACCATCAGAAAACACACAGACATTTCACCATATGTAATTGCATATTGTGGCTGAGCCCCGGTGGGGTAGTGGTTGTGCGCGGGACTGCGGCCCACTGGGATGAAGGTTCAATTCCAGCTCCACAGGAGCAAAGGCCGGGCCTCCTACTCCTACCACCAGAGGGCAGTGATGCCTAAAAATAAATAAAATAAAAATATAATTGCATATTGTTTTGCAACTAATCACTGTCCCTTAATTATGCCCAATTATGTTCAATTTATAACAATGCAAATATATCCTGCATATCAGATGTCTGCATGATGATTCCTAACAGTAGCAAAACGACAGCTATGAATTCGCAACGAAAGTAATTTTACAGTTGGGGAGGTCACCACCACACGAGGAGCTGTATTAAAGGGTCGGGCATTAGGAAGGTTGAGAGCCACTGTTCCAGATCCTTCCTTGACGTGGGCTCATGCACTCGGCATCCTCTGGTGTCTGGCTTATTTTACTGCAACATGCTACTGTCAGGCTTCACCCTTGCTGGAGCATGTTCTGGAAGGTCCTTCCCCTTCATGACTGAGTGAGAGTCCATTGTGTGTGTGGAAGTACCCTGGTGGTGCAGGGGGTTAAGTGTCCAACAAGGAAGCCAGTGGTCAGCTGTTCAAACCCGCCAGTCGCTCGGCAAGAGAAGGATGAGGCAGTCTGCTTCGGTAAAGATTTAGGGCCTCCATCTAGCTCAGAAGCAACAAAGCCCACATGAAGGAAGCACACCAACCTGTATGAGCATGAGGTGTTGAAGGGATCAGATATCAGGCATCAAAGTACTAAAAATTACATCATTATAAATGAGGGTGGGGTACAGATTGAGGACCCAAAGCCCTTCGGTAAGTGAAGTGACATCCCCTGACAGAAGGGTCATGGGGAGGAGAGGAGCCAGTCAAGGTATAGTGTAGCACCCATGAAATATGCAACTTTCCTCTAGTACTTAAATGCTTCCTCCCTCCCACCATCATAATCCCAATTCTATGTTACAAATCTGGCTAGACCAGGGGATGCACACTGGTATGGATAGGAGTCAGAAACATGGGGAAATCAGGACAGATGATCCCTTCAGGACCAGTGGTGAGAGTGGTGATACCGGGAGGGTGGGTGGAGGGTGAGGTAGAAAGGGGGAACCAACTGCAGGGATCTACATATACCCCCCTCCGTGGGATACACACAATAGGGAAGTGGGTGAAGGGACACATTGGGCAGTGTACGATATGACAACATAATGATCATTTGTAAATTGCCAAGGGTTCCTGAGGAAGAGGGAGTGGGGAGAGGGGAAATATGAGGGCTTACGTAGAAGGAGGATGTTTTGAGAATGATGAGGGCAAGAACTGTACAAACGTGGTTTGCCTACAATAGATGTCTGGACTGATTGTGATAAGAGTTGGATGAGTCTCCAATATAATGATTAAAAAAAAGATTACAGCCTCAAAAACCCTATGCAGCAGTTCCATGCTGTCCTGTCATGTCTCTGTGAATCCTGTATCTATGCCCACAAGCACCGTGACTGGCCTCTCCACCGACCCAGCCACCTTGCCAGCAAAGGCTGAGGGGTGGCTGAGTGAGTGCTGGGCTGAAATGTGAGCGGTTCTTCTTCACACTGACGTCCCTGCAGCCTGTGCTGCCCCAGGTGGACTGACGTCCCTGCAGCCTGTGCCCCCCAGCACAAGGGGGAAGTGGAGGAAGGAGATGGAACCATGCAGGCAGGAGCGAGAGGGCAGCGTCTGCTGCTGGGCAAAAGCAATCCACCACACCCTGGCACCAACGCAGAAGAAATGGGCTCTCCCGAACCCCCGTGGCACTGGTGCCTAAATCAAGGGTCAGTGTCCTTGAATCAGGTCGGTGTCCTTGAATCCCATAGATGTCCTTGGACCGGGGGCTACGTGCTAGCCACTGGGCATCTTCTGAGACTGGACCACCCGCGGCCCCTGCCCACAGGAGCGGAGCTAGGCCAGGTGAACATGGCCTTTCATTTTGAACTGATCTTGGGAAACGTGACTGCACTGCCAACCCAACTGCCCGTGACGCCCACTGATTGAAGCACTTCCTCTCTGTGAGGGACACTGTGGCGGGTGAAGGAGGAAACGAACAATGGGGAATTCACGTTGGGCTGGAAACGAAATCTGAATGGCTGCATTCCCAAAGAGCAAGGGGTCTTTTCTTCTGTGTGGGCTGAAGCGTCTGCTGGGTTCCAGACTCCGGGGTACCTGACTCAGAAGGGGAGTCAGGCACACAGCTCTGCCACGGAAGCCTTCATGGCATGATGGTTGAATGCTGGACTGCTAACTGGCAAGTTGGCAGTTCAAACTCTGCCCCTACTGGCTCCTAGGTCCCTAAGACTTCATAATCTGCCCCTGTGAAAATGACAGCTCAGAAAGCCCTTTGGGTAAAGTGACCAGATTTTAAGCGGGACACCATTGACTGGGGGGAGGAGGGGTTTCTTGATTAAAAATTTGGTCTATATGGAGTGACGAAAATTTTCAGAGAACATAAAAATAGTATTGTAATATATTTATTTTGATCTTAAAATGCTGCGGGACATTTTTAAATTGTTAAAAAGTGGGACGTCTGGTCATTTTACCTTTGGGGCAGTTTAGCTCTGTCATCTGGGGCTCACTCCAAAAGCTTATCAGCATTCAACAACCGCCCTGCTTGGAATAGTCTGAGCTTGGACCTCCCCCCAGGTGCCCCCCACCCCCGAACCCCAGCCAGCCATGGGAGACGCCGATCTGGGCATCCTTGGAGCCACTCAGGGTCCCTGGAAGGCTGTGCTGCAGGGCAGTGCCTGCCGACTCTTCATCTGTGGGTGCCCCCCTCCCCGATTATAGGGAATCTGAGGATCACTGCAATAAGTGGACTTGTCCCCAGGGTGGAGAAGCAGGTGCAGTGGGGCCGAAACCAGGACAGCCCCAAGGAACCCAAGTCAAAGCTCCCAGGGACGGGCTGACCTACAAATCATTCATCCCCGGGTCTTGCCCACGCCCTCTCCCATCTGCCCCCAGACCCCGGCATGAGGAGAAGCCGGGGTGCGGGGGGGGAGACAATGCCCTCCTAGGGCAGAGGGGCTGTCCGAGATGCTAAAATCCTGGGTTCTCCCGTGGGCAGAATCCACAGCATGAGGTGGCAGCGTTGCTGCAAGCTTCCTCCAGCGAGGACTTGGGTCTCCGTGTGTCATCACCCGGTGCCCGATGGACACAGGCTACATTCCAACTGAAAAGCATTTCTCTGCCTCTCCTGATGGGGATCACTTCTGGATTTTTCCTCCTCCAGGCACTTCTCCTGACCCAGATCTCCTGCATGCGGCCAAGGAAGAGTCCGAGCGGAATGCAGCCGGGAGAGAGAGGTTGTCCCAGGGGCCCGTTGCTTATCTTGCATCTCCTCTGGGCCCAGTGACGGTCTCTCTCCCCAGACACGATGTGCTGGACATTCTAGACCGCGGGACTCCGGCTCGGCTAATGCACACATCTTTTTGAGCTAGACCTTTCTGTCAACCATTCTCCCCTTCCCTTCCCCTCCCCTGCCCTCCGCCGATCTTGTGCTTTCAGTCGCTTGACCCTGGACCCGGAGGGTCATACTGTCCTTACTTCGGGCTCACCAGCTGGCCCTTGATTGACCGATCTCCGTGCATCTTCATAATCATCAGTGAGAGGGATGCTATTTGACCGATGCGGAAATGGAGTCTCTGGCAGCCAGAGCTCCATCCAGAGCCCTTGCAGCTGTTCCGGTTGCTGAGTCAGGGCTGGCTCATCCTCGGCGCCACTGAGTCACGAGATGCACTCCGTGTGGCCCTCTGCACCATGGAAGGACATGCAGCCCGGGCGGGCCTGGCCGGACCTGCCTTTATCGCTCTGCTGGATCTCACTGCCACTGGTAGCCTGTGTGTCCATCCACCTGGGGGCGGGGGGGGAGGAGAGTGTCTTCTGGAGTTACTGGTTGGGGTCCAGAAGGGCCGGACTCAAACAGTCTGATGTTCTTTCTCGGCCTCAGCGCCGGCAGGAGCACGAGACCACGAATAGCTGTGACGGGGAAATGCTTTGATTTGGGTAAGCGTTTGCAGTGGGGTCTGGCACCTCCGGAGGGCCCCCTAAATACCTGCTGCTGTGATTCTTGACGGTTGACAACGCCGGGCTCCTGATTCAGCTGTGGCAGGAGAGAGCACGTGTGGTGGTGGTGGTGATTGTGTTGTTGACAGGTGCCCTGGGGTTGGCTTTGACGCAGAGTGACCCCGTGCACCCCAGAAGGAAGCACTGCCCCGTCCGACACCATCCTCACCCTGGCGCTCATGCGCGAGCCCACCGTGTCCACCCATCTCCTGGAGGACCTTCTCCTTGACCCAGGGACTGGTCTCTCTAAATAACATGTCCGAAGTCCGGGAGGTAAAGTCTCTCTGTCCTTGCCTCTAGGGAGTCACTCTGGCTGTCCATTGACCAGGCATATTTTGACGGTCCATATGTATTACTTTCGATGGCTAGTCTTCCCTATCACCATGTGCATCCATTCTTCTTTGATCTCCTGTATTCAACATCTGCTTTTCACATGCACGAGAGGCCATTGAAAAGACCATGGGGGGGTGGGGGGGTACGGGGCTGAGACCCGGTGGCCCAAGTGGTTGAGTGCGGGACTGTGGCCTGCAGGCTTGGAGGTTCAAATCCAGCAGCGGCTCTCAGGAGCTCCCACGACCACCAGAGGGCAGTGATTTCCACCCCCCCCCCCCCCCCCCCCCCCCAAAAAAAAAGAAAAGACTATGGCTTGCATCAGGCACCTCGGTCCTCAGAGTAAGAGCCTTGCTTCCCACATTGTGAAGAGGTCTGGTACCAGCGGGCGTACCCACCACAGCTGCATGTTGGGTCTTCTGACGGCTGCTGCCACCAACATGGATTGTGGATCCACACAAGATGAAACCGTTGACATCTTTGGTCGGGATGTCACCTGTGGGCCCAGCGATGAGGATTTTTGTTTTCTTTACATTCAGCTGTCATTCATGCAGGAGGCTGCCATCTGACCTTCATCAGCAAGGACTTCATTCCTCCTCACCTGCAGCAAGCCAGGTGTGTCATCTGCATATCGAGGGTTGCTAATTAGCATTCCTCTAACCCTCATAACCGCTTTCTTCTTTATATAATCAGCCTCTCTGATAATTTGCACCACATACAGATCGAATAAGTACCATCAGAGGATACACCCCTAATGCATCTCTTTCTTGATTTTTAAACCAGGCAGTATGCCCTCGTTCTATGGATAGGTTCATGGATAGGTTCATGGATAGGTTCTGCACGAGCAAAATGAAGCGTTTTGAGATTCCTGTTCTTTCTTCTCAAGCCCATCCATGGTTCGGTAAGATCCACGATATCAATAATATTGTTCTATAATTTTCACATTCTGTTGGGTCACCTTTCTTTGGAATGGGTACAAATATGAATGTCTTCTATTCATTTGATCAAGTATCTGTCTTCCAAATTTCTTTTTTTGTTTTTTTTGGGGGGGCATCACTGCCCTCTGGTGGTGGGAATAGGAGGCCCAGCCTTTGCTCCTGTGGAGCTGGACTTGAACCTCCATCCCAGTGGGTCGCAGTCCTGCGCACAACCACTACGCCACTGGGGCTCAGCCCCCAAATTTCTTGGCATCTATGACTGAGTAACTCCAGTCCTTCACCAGCATACTGAGCCATTTCACTTGGTATTCTCAAAGCAGAGCTGGCCACACGAAGTGGATGGAGTGGAGCCTTCAGGGCTTTCCTTTGCTGAGGAGGCATGACTCAAAAGGAGAAGAAACAGCTGCAAATAACTAACAATTGGAAGTTTGACTGTACAAAGTAGGAATCTAGGACAAGTGGAAATTGTGAAAAATGAAATAGAGTGCATAAAGATTGATATCGCAGGCATTTGTGCGCTGAAATGGACTGGCCCCATCAAAATGGGTTGGGTAATTCTGAGTCAGATAATCATATGGCGAAATATGCTGGAAATGGTAAGTTCAAAAAGAATTACACTGGGGCTGAGCCCCGGTCGTGTAGTGGTTATGCACAGGACTGTGGCCCACGGGGTTGGGGATTCAAATTCAGCAGCAGCTCTCCAGGAGCAAGGCTGGGCCTCCTACTCCCACCACCAGAGGGCAGTGATGCCCCCCTCAAAAAACAACAACAACAAAAAAGAATTACACTTGAAAAAAGAAAAAAGGAATTTACACTGCTTTCCTCCAGAAGTGCATTTCAACATGTCTTAAAGTACAATGTTATCTGTGATAGGATAATAGCTATCTACATTCAAGAAAGTCCAGTCAATACAACAATTACTTAAATTTATGGACCAACCACTAACGCTGTTGGTGTTAGGTGGCATCAACTTCTAAAATTTTGTATTGTTTTAATAAATAAATTTTTGTTTTTCTGAATCATTTTATTGGGGGCTCATACAGATCTTCTCACAATGCATACATGCATCCATCGTGCCAAGCACATGTGCACATATGTTGCCATCCTCATTCTCAAAACATTTGCTTTCTACTTGAGCCCTTGGTATCAGCTCCTCATTTCCCCCTTCCTTCCCTGCCCCCCTATGGCCCCTTGATAATTTATAAATTATTATTTTGTCATATCTTACACTGTCCGATGTCTCCTTTCACCCACTTTTCTGTTGTCCGTCCCCCGGGGAGGGGGTTATATGTAGATCCTTGTAATCCGTTTCCCCTTTCTACCCCACTTACCCTCCACCCTATGGGTATGGCCACTCTCACCACTGGTCCTGGGGGGTTCATCTGTCCTGGATTCCCTGTATTTCCAGTCTCTGTCTGTACCAGTGTGCATCCTCTGGTCTAGCCAGATTTATAAGGCAGAATTGGGATCAAGATAGTGGGAGGTGGGGGGAGGGAGGTAGCACTTAAGAACTAGAGGAAAGTTGCGTGTTTCATCATTGCTATACTACTCCCTGACTGGCTCATCTCCTCCTCATGGCCCTTCTGTAAGGGGATGTCCAGTTGCCTACAGATGAACTTTGGGTCTCCACTCCTCACTCCCCATCATTCACAATGATATGATTTTTTGTTCTTTGGTGCCTGTTACCTGCTCTTTTCAACACCTCATGATCACACAGGCTGACATGCTTCTTCCATGTGGTCTTTGTTGCTTCTGCGCTAGATGGCCACTTGTTTACCTTCAAGTCTTTAAGCCCCCAGACACTATCTCTTTTAATAGCCAGACACCAAGAGCTTTCTTCACCACATTTGTTTGCATCCATTTGTCTTCAGGGATTGCTTTGGGAAAGTGAACATCGTAAAATGCCAGTTTAATAGAACAAAGTATTCTTGCATTGAGGGAGTGCTTGAGTGGAGGCTCAATGTCCACCTGCTACCTTAATACTAAACCTACAAATATATATGCATAGACCTATTTATCTATCATATATATATATACACACACACTTACATATGTACATGCCTGTATGTAGACCTCTACAAATGCCCTTTGCCTCCTAGTTCTTTCCTCTATTTCCTTTTAGTTTCCTCTTGTCCCACTATCATGCTCAGCCTTCATTTGGGTTTCAGTAGTTTCTCTCCGTTACATTGCTCTCGATCAAGCCCTAACAGGCATCTAATACCTCCCTCGCCACTGATTTGGATCACTTGTTGTCCCCTTGCCCGTGGGTTTTTTAACACCACCTTCCCCTTTCCCATGTCCCCCTGGAACCTCTGGTCCCATTGTTATCTCCTCCAGATTGTTTGTCCAGCCTATCTCACCTAGATAGACCTGCAGAGATAATATGTACAAAAAACAAGACAGAGCAAAACAAAGCAATCAAACAAAACAACAACAACAACAAAATTCATGGCAAAAAAGTCTGTAGATAGTTCAAGGTCTATTTGTTGACCTTTAAGAGTGTTTTCTGGTCCAGTCTGACGGGGTGCTATGCCCTGGTCCCAAAGTCTATTTTTGGTGTTCCCTCGGGACTTCCTTGCTTTGCTCCCCTTGCTGCTCTGTTGCACGCCCTGAGTGTTTTGCCTTGGTGGGGTGGGGCCAGGTCAGGCGCAGTACCTGCACTGCGTCTCCAGTGTTGGCCCCTGTAGAGTTAGGAGACAGTGAGGGATGTCTTGTCTCATCCTGGGGCAGGCCCTATGGTCCTCTCTGCGCACTGGCTGCTCTGAGCAGGGAGAGCGAGCGTCCTCAAGGTTCGGTGGGCCAGGATGTGCTCCACTCTCTTCCTCCCCCTTCATTTGCTGCTGTGTGCTTTGATGAGACACGTCCCTGAGCTGGAGCTTCAGTGCTGAGCTTCTGCGGAGAGAGGGGACTGTCCACGTAGTTGGGATTGAGGCTGGCCCCTCAGATATCACGTTTGTTTTTGTATTTTGGGGGGGCATCACTGCCCTCTGGTGGCAATGGGAGGCCCAGCCTTGCTCCTGGAGAGCTGCTGCTGGATCTGATAAATAAGGTATTTTTCAGTTTCTTTTTTTGTTTCTTTGTTTGTTTGTTTTTTGGGCATCACTGCCCTCTGGAGAGATGTCTTGTTCTATGTCTTCTTTCAAATTCAACTCAAATTCCAGGCAGTTCCCTCTCCAGGTAGTCATGTGGTTGTTTTTGATTGATCCTTAGCAATACTTCACTTGCCTGCTATTAATTATGTTGCATGCAAAATCAATGATCGTAGCTCTGCAACCTGTCGGATCTCCATTCTCTGGCATAGGCACAAATACACATCTCTTCTAGTTGGTAGGTATCTGTCTTCCAACTTTCTTGGGATAGCTGCGCTTGTCTTTCCGGCAATGCATCCATTAGTTGAAATAGCTCAATTAGTAACTATCGTGCCAGTTCCCAGAGCCTTGTTTATCAGCAAGGCCTTCAGTGCAGCTTGGACTTCTTCCTTCAATACCATGCTTTCTTGGTCATAAGCTACCTCCTGAAGTGGCTGAACATCTACCACTTTTTTTTTTTTTTTTTAGGCATCACTGCCCTCAGGTGGTGGGGGTAGGAGGCCCAGCCTTTGCTCCTGTGAGCGGGAATTGAACCTCCGTCCCAGTGGGCCGCAGTCCCGCGCACAACCACGACGCCACCGGGGCTCAGCCCACCAACCACTTCTTGAGACAATGCTTCGCCGGCCTTCTTCATCTTATATAGGTTAAGATGTTGTTGCGCTGCGGCTCCAATACCAGCGACATCACTTAGGGTGGGCAGTTTTTCAGGGGTGCCCCGCTCCCAGACTGAGACAGACTGGTGAGAAGGACCTGCAGCTGTAGAAATGAAAAAGAACTGAGCAGCGAAAGCCTTACGCATAGCAGCGGGCCATTCAGCGAGCCAGACTCGGTCCAATGACTTTGTAATCGGCCCCGATCCAGGCCAGGAGACAACCCCCAAGTGGGCTTCTCAAGCTGTCGGGCGTTCCAGCAGTTTCCACAGATGCTGATGAGGCCACTGTCTCGGAGAAAAACACCGGACCCACAAATAAACAAAAGGCTTAAAGTTCAAATGTCTGTAATTACACTTTGGAATGACGTCGTGGGTTGCTTGTCCAAGCTTCTCCCTGCCGCGCATGTTTTCATCAAGAGACTCCCGTGCGTGCTCCGCCTGGCCCCCTTCCCTCTGCTGGGCTCGCTTCTCTTCCGAGGGCAACCTACAGGTCTTGCAAGGTGCGGTCAGACGTGGGGTATCGGGATCCTAGCTAAGGATCAGTGAAGCAGCGCCATGTGACCGGCCTTGACATCTTCTCAGCTGGCCATCGGCATCCACGCCTTCATCTTTGGTCTGGACGCCGGGGGCATGCGAGTTGCTTAATGCTACGAAATCCTCTATTGGAATTGGGACAGTCGAGGGGCCCTTGACCAGAACGCGCGCGCTCCCCTCCTCCCACTTCGTGGGGTGCCTTTGGCAGATCCCGTGGACGGGAGGGGAGCGAAGGCTGCGGTCATTTGATCCAGGGGTGCGGGGGGGGGCGAGGACGGCGGTGGAACCCTCCAGCTAGCACGGGGTCCTCGGGTAGCCGCCGCCCGCTGGCTCCGCCCCCGCCGAGGACGCCCCGCCCTGAAACTCAGGCCCCGCCCCTACCCGCGAGCCCCGCGGCAGCGTCCCCGCGCGCCGGGCTCCGCCGCGACTCTCCGCGCGAGGCACGCGCCGGCGGCCCCGCCCCCCGCCTCCCCGCAGCCCGTCGCTCATTGGCTGGCCCGGCGCGGACGCTCCCGCCCCGGGTCCCCATTGGCTGGAGCCGCCGCGGACCCCCCGCGCGCGAGCCGCCGCTGACATCACGCGGCCTGAGGCGGCGTTGGCGCCCCCCGGCCCAGCCCGCAGCCCCCCTCGGCAGAGGCGCCGCCGCGGTGCCCGCGGAGGATGGTGCGCGTCGCGCCGGGGGCCCCCCGCCGCCAGAGCCGCAGCGGCGCCTCAGCAGAGCCGGCCGCGGCGGGCAGCCGAGCCCCGCACCCGGCGTGGGGCGAGCGGCCGCGGTGAGACGGAGGGCGCCGCCGCAGCAACGGTCATGGGGGCCCTGACCAGCCGGCAGCACGCGGGCGTGGAGGAGGTGGACATCCCGTCCAATTCCGTCTACCGCTACCCGCCCAAGTCCGGTGAGGGCCTGGGGGCGGTGGGCGGGCGGGGGAAGCGGAGATCTGGGCCTCCCCGCCCCGGGGCGGGGGGCGCTGGGGGGGCGCGCTCCCTCCCTCGGGAACCGTGGGGGCGCGAGGACGGAGGGGCGCCCAGGCCGCCGGAGCCCATCGGAACCGCCGCTCCAGGCGCCTGGCGGGGTCCCCGAGATCCCCTAACGCCCCCCCCCCCCCCACGGTCGTCTGTCGCAGCCCGCTCGGTGGGGCTGCGGCTCCGGGGAGGGGGGGCCCGAACCCCCGCCCCCGGCCAGCTCCAGGGCCCGCGCCCCTCTTGCAGCAGAGGGTTTGGCTTGCGTCTCGGAACCTGCCCCGAGCTGGGTGCTGTCCGTGGTCTGCCGCAGCCCGGGTCTTGGAAAGGGGACAGCCTCGAGTTAGGTGAGGTGCCTCTCTCGGAAAAAGCTGCCGCTGGCCGCTGGAAGATGGAGGCCGAGAATGTGCTGTGTGCAGCCGCGATGCTGCGAGACAGGGAGAGAGAGGCCGGAGAAAGTGTCCGAGACAGAAGCTGTTTGGGAACCCCACTGTCAGAGCCGCCCCAGTTGGCCCCTGGTGGTGGTTTTCATGGGAATGGGGCTAGCTCTGGGACTGGGCGGAGGTATTCAGAAAGTATACCGGCGTCGGCGGCGGCGGCGTTGGTTGTGTTTGTCTTCAGAACCGGCGGTTCCGTTAGAAAGCTCCTCGGTGCCTCGCCTGGGACTGGTGGCCTGGTGCCGGCGGGGAGGAGGGTTTTGACAGGCCAGGAGCGAGGTCCCGGGCAGCACCCGGCTGAGCAGCCGTTCGTGCCAAAGGGCAAGGCCAGGGCCTGGCTACCTGCCCTTGGTGGTTTAAAAAGGACGTTCCCAGCTCCCCCTTGCCTTGGAACCTGCTGAGGACTGGGGGGGAGCGTGCAGTGAGGTGCCAGAGTCTGAGAGGGAGGAGCGCATTGTGCTCGGCGGGTTGAATGAAGACACACTTAGGGAATCAGCTGGGCTCAGCAGTGTGTCCCCTCACTTGCCAGGTGAAGGCAGGAATCAGACAATGAGCCTGCCGTCCTGCAGCGCGTCTGGCAGAACCCCGCTCCTCACACGGGCGGGCGTGTGTGCCAGAGAACGGATCCTTGCAGAGAGGCAGCCGCTTGGAGCTGTTTTCGAAGAATGCCTTAGGCTGAGGCTGTGGTTCCCTGAAATTTTGGTGAACCCCGGGCTGATGATGGCTCTAAAGACAGATCGGAAGAAGGCATGCCTTTTTTTTTTTTTTTTTTTTTGGCAGGATCTTTTTTATTTTCTCGAATCACTTAGCTTTTATCGATCGGGAGATGGAGCCGGATTTTGCTGGCCTCAGAGTTTCCAGCAGAGTTTGCTGTCTCAGGAGTAGTCATCCTGCCCCTCCCTCAGGTGTGGGAATGTACATGGGTCAGATCTCCGGAAGGTTATTCCCCACCGGCCTTCAGGACAAGTTGGCATCTTGAAGACAAGAGGTTTCTTTCCTGCTCCCTGTGACTGTCTTCATCAGCACACTCCGAGCCTGCCCTTCTCGACTAACCCTCTCCACTCTGCTCATCTTTTGAAAGGTTTCCCTCATTACCACTCGATTTTAATCCGAAGTTCTGTTGAAGAGACAGCTTTCCAGCCCAGATGCTCAAATGAAGTACATGGAAGAGAAATTCGGAAACTAGATCCAAGACCGCTCACGTTGCAGGAGCCAAACCTTGGGTCTTGAGCTTGAAGAGCCCAGTGGATTCTCAACAACTACCCTTCACCTGACCTTCAGATCGGCCCAGCTCGTGATGGGATTAGAGTATTTTAGATCTGAGAGGGATGTTAGAATCTGGCCCAATCTGCTCATTTCACAGGTGAAACCAGTGGATAGAGAGGGCAGGCAGGGCCACCCCACAAGAAGCTCTTGATCCCAAACCATCTGCCTCTGCCTTTTCCTCAGACCTGGATTTTGAACTTGCCCTGCACGATGAGGGGGCTGGAGGCAGGTGGGTGCCCACTGAATGGAAGCAGGCTTGCAGGCCTGGTCCTTGCCGAGGCTGGTCTTGAGAAGAGCACCAGGAGGCGCACGAAGCAGGAGCCAAGACTGGCTTCACAGCTAAGACTGCCCTCCGCTTCCCACCGTCGCTGGATGCCATCAAGTCGGTTCCCACTCACAGTGACCGGTGCAAAACGGGATGAGACACCGCCCTCGTCCTGTGCCTACCTCACGATCATTCCGCTTCGAACCTGCTGTGAAGCCACTGTGTCAATCCATGTTGTTGAGGGTCTTTCTCTTTTTTTTGGGGGGGGGGGGCATCACTGCTCTCCGGCAGTGGGAGTAGAAGGCCCAGCCCCACTGCTGGAATTGAACCTCCGTCCTAGTGGGCCGCAGTCCCGCGCACAACCACTACGCCACCGGGGTTCAGCCCGAGGGTCTTTCTCTTTTTCGGTGACGTTACCATGTGTAATATCCTTCTTCAGGGGCCGGGACCTTCCCAATAGCAGGGTGACAGTTACACACCGGGGAGGCGAAGTCTGGTCACCACCCTCACTTGTAAGGCATATTGCAGCTCCCGGGTCCCTGGAAAGTAATCTAAACCCCATTGCCGGTGGGACCCCGGTCTCAGATTTGCTGCCTGTTGTCCCTGTCGCAGTGGTCACAGCACCAAGGAGCAGCTACTTTCCCCCCTTTTAATGCTTTCAACAGAAACCCCTGCATTTACAGGCTCCTTGAACCCAGAACTTTCAGCATTGCCAAGAACAGCTGGTTTGGTTCTGAAAGGGGTGTGTTATCTCAGAAACTGGGAAAAGAGCCTTTGTTTTACTGAAGTGGAGAGGACACAAGTAGAGGACATTACGTGGAGACCGTCCCGTTGAGGTGACATAGTTACATGGTTCAAAACATACAAACAAGGAGAAAGCGTACGATGGAAATTGGATCCTGACCTCTGACCTATCCAGCTAGTCCCCCATGAAGCCTCCCACCCCTGTGTAACAGTATGTGGTAATAGTATGTGTATGTATCCCTCTACAGTTATCTTGGATTTCTTGGTCAAATGCAAGCATCACATGTTATTTAGGCTGTTCTTTATCTTGGGTACCCCACCCACACACACTGGAGATCTCTCCATACCATTTTCATATTGGAGCATCAGTATGTTTTCAAACTACAGAACATTTATTGTATGCATGGGCCATCTTTTTCACATGCAATCTCTCTTTTTTAACACTCAATAACCCCCCCATCTACCCCCCCCAGTCCTAGACAATTGCAGATAACCAGCCATGCGTAATCTTGTATGGATGCTTTTCCAGGCGGTTGAGGACTGTAATAAAGGCATGAATATTCATCAAGGAAGCAACAGGAAGAAGGGAGGGGAATTGTTTCTGCGCAGCACCTCTCATCAGCATAACACCTGTGACTACTCTGGCTACCATCCCCTTCGGCAGTGTGTGGTTGTTCCTTCGTGGGTGGTGATGATGGTGGTTTTTTATTGGAGCCTATCCATGTTTGTAGTCCTTTCGGAGGCCCTCACTTCTTGGAAGGCCTGCGGGCCCTGTCTCAAAGGCATGGCTGTGCTGAGCTGGGAGCACTTAGGCTGGCACCACCATCTTTTGACAGCAGTATCTTCTTGGCTAAAAATCCCAAGTACCATTTCCTTGCTATACAGATGACTTCATTCACTCTGAATTCCGTACTGATGAATCTTCATGTTCATTTCCTTCCACACATTTGAAAGTAAGGGTAATTCATTTTGCTCAGACTGAAGAGATAAGCCGGCACCTTTCAAAGTTACTGTAAATATTCGGACCGGGTCAGTGTCCTGGGCAGCTAATTACATCGTCATTCCATTTTTTCCCCTTCAATTGGAGATCCACAGACTTGTCCGATGGGTTTGTTCAGTAGCAAGCTAGCGAAGTTGTTAGAGACACGGGTAATGAGTCTTTGCCTGTGAGGTAATTATCAATGTTTCTCTTTGGAGCAGTCACTTCACATTAATTTCGAAACCAGGAATTAGAATTCAGGAGTTTACTGCAGGATACAAAATGATGTGTTGGTAACACAGTTGGGAGGCGCCCTGGTGGCGTAGTGGGACTACGCAATAAGCTGCTCACCACAAGGTCAGCGGTTCAGACGCACCAGGCAATCCCAGGGAGGAGGAGGAGGCGCTCAGCTCCCATAACGATCTCGGAAATCTGAGGGAGGTTCTGCTGTGGTGCTCCCAGGCGGCTAGAGGCCTGGTGGCCTACTGATTACTTGTCGGGCCTCCCACTGCAAGGTCAGCAATGTGAAGCCTCCAGCTGCTGCTAGGAAGGGAGGTGGGGCTTTGTCCTCCTGTAACCAATGACAGTCTGAGAGACCCACAGGACCCCTTCTCCCCTGCCCCGTGGGCTCGCTCTGAGTCGGGGTCTGGTGGACAGCAATGAGTTTGGGGTTCGACACGGTTTGACTCATGGTCTAAGTACAATTCGATGCTGATGTCGTTAGGGGCCATCAAGCTCGGAATCACAGCGACCCCGCATGCAACAGAACACAACACTGCCTGGCCCCGCACCGTCCTCCAAGTTGCTATGTTTGAGCCCCTCAAATTCATGGAAAATGCATTTCACGACACTAAAAACCTCCAGGTTGCTTCCCTTTATCATGCAGACCTCATGATACAAACGCTCCTCTTTCCCCCCACCCTGTAAGATAGCATGTCCTTACTTTGTAACCCTACTCTGTCGCTTTATTTAGTGGGCTGCTTCGCTTCTTGATTGTATCTTCAGATTTAGACGCTCTGGTCTCCTCATGGAGGTGGCTCAGCAACTCTCTTCCCTTCTGCTTGGTTATCGGCCATGGCGTTTCTGAGCACCTGCTAAGGATCGTGCATTATGCTCGGCACCAGGGTCGAAAGCCAGAGTCTCTTACTCAGCTGTTCTGCTGCCTGTGGCAAGCAGCAGGCTAGGAGCTCCTGAGTCAGTTTTGCAACGTGGGTCACAGATGGGAGTCTTAACAAGTCCAGCTACTTTATTTTAACTAACTATGCTTGCTAAGTGAGCGACAATCTCAAGTTCTTCATTACTGAAAGAGATGCATGTCACGGACACAAAAAAACAGATTGCAACAGTATATAATTATTTAACAATTGTTATTTTAAAATGGTTGTCCTTCCCAGACATGTTTATCATGTAGTGTCATGTTAGATGATATGCACGCAGGTGAATTATCAGGAGAGGGCTTCAAAAGGTGCGTGGAAAAACTCCATCGTCTCTGAATTCCACTTCACAAATATTTTGAAGGCCATTCACAGAGATACATGACCAGTCAGGAATCCACCCCAGAAATACAAGGTTGACTTAATATCTGAAAATTCATTCACATGGCACACCATGTTACTAGAATGAAGGACGGGAAATACATGCTCATCTTCATAAATAAATGGCATATTTGATAAAAGGCAACGGTTTATCCTTGATATAAACTCTCAAGAAACCAGGGGTAGAAAGGTACTTCCTTAAGCTGATGAAAGACTTTGACCCCAAACCCCCCACAATGAACGTCACGTTTAATAATGAAAGACAGTGCTTTCTGCTAAGATCAAGGTGAAGGCCGGCATGTCTGCTCTTAACATTTCTCTTCAGCACGTAGCACAAACCGTTAACTCACATGGCTACTAACTGAAGGGCTGGTGGGGCAGATCCACCTAGGGGTGCCTCAGAAGGAAGGCTTAGCCACCTACTTTTGGAAAATCTGCCATGGGAAGCCCTGTGGCGCACAGGTCTACCCTGACCCACGCGGCGTAGCCAGGAGTTGGATTGACAGAAAGTGTTCAATATGTTGTGGTGATTCTAGCTAGTGTCATAGAGTAATTAAAGGTATACAGACCGCAAAGGATGTGTGGTAGCACACACATAAAAGAAAAAGCAAAACTTTCTCTATTCCAAGATGACAGGATCCTACATACAGAAAACACCAGGAAATCCACACACATAAATATTTGAACAAATAGATGAATTTAACAAGGGTGCAGTCACAAGGCCAACTACATAAATAAGCTGAATGTTTGCACATATGCGAGAAACAATCTGAAAATGAAATGAGGAAAACTGCTTCTAGTGAAAATTTTAAAAATCATAAAATTATTCTTAGGGAATGAATGTTACATAAGTTGTACAAGACAACAAAAACCACCCATCAAGTTGATTCCGACTCATAGCAGCCCTGCAGGACGGAGTCGAACGGCACCTGCGTGTTCCCGAGACCAAATCTTCAGGGAAGCAGCAGGCCTCATTATTCCCCCGAGGAGCTGCCGGTGGTTTTGAACTCCAGGTCTTGTGGTTGCCCCAGAGCCCAACCACTAGACCATCAGGACTCTGTGCACGACTAACACTCAGAAAATTCCAAGATACTGCTAGCTTGATGCCTAGCTGGAAATAGTTTTAAAAGCTGAAATCAGTAGGAAACAGTTTATGTTTCTGAATTGGAAGAAAATATTGTTATGATCCCAAGTCTCCTCAAATTGATCTATAAATCTACTACAGATTTTATCAAAATGCTGGTGGACACTTTTGGGGGAGGTATTAGAAAGTGATAACTTTCTTTTGAAATTTATAGGATAAGCAAAGAAACTGGAATATTCAAAACAGTTTTAGAGAAGAACCAAGTTGGGTGTGGGATAGAATCAATGGAGCAGAATTGAGAGCCAGTAATCACGCTATCTGTAGTGAATTGATTGTTGACAGGTGCCAAGACAACTCACTCAATGAAAAAACAATTCTCCCCCCCAATAAAGGGTGCTGGCATAATTTGACATCAATCCATAAAATTTTTTGACCATTTCTTTACATCTCTAAGAATTAACTCAAAGGGTTATAGGGTGAAAAGACAATCCACAGAAATGGGTTATGAGATGGTGTATTTGTCTGAGTAGACCAGACTAACAAATTCATAGACACTCATATATGTATAAGAAAGAACTTTATATAAAAGAGCAATTGAATATTGAGAAAACATTCCAGCTGGAGGATTACATCTTGAATGTCCTGAGAGGTCAGATTGCCTTCAGTGTCTCTGCTGTCGACATGGCCCCTGGATATGGACATGGACATGAACATAGCCATGGCCATCATAAAATGGAACTTCCAGGTTATAGACAGTGGAAAATAGAAGGGACACCATTGGAAATTGTCCAGGAGAAGCTGGCTGCACAGGGCCTAAGAGATCCATGGGGCCGCAATGAAGCTTGGAGATACACAGGTGGATTTGCACACAATGTTTCCTTTCTTGGTGCAATATTAAAAGGATTCAAATGGGGATTTGCTGCCTTTGTGATAGCTGCAGGGGCTGAGTATCTTCTGGAGTCCCAGAATAAAGATAAGAAGAGTCATTGAAGCTAGTTCCTGGAAATATCTTAGTGGCTTCTTAATATCTTACAGAAATAAGATATCTATACCATAACTTCCTTCTTTGTGTGTTTATTCATTAAATAAACAAGTAAGGTATAATAAAACTAAAAAAAAAAGAAAGAAAGAAAACATTCCAACCCAGTCCAGATCAAGACCATAAGTCCGACACTAGCCCATATGTCTGATATCGATCTATAAAGTCCTTTTCTGACTCACTGTATGCATGCACTAATGCTGAATGCAGAGATCACAGATCAGTGGGTGAGAAATCGATCCAGTGGCATTATAAGTATCTCAGAGTTGGCAGGGGTTTCCACGTGGCTTTTCTAGCTCAGGGCTCTAGTTCTATGTGTCTTGTCAGTAGAGCATCTCCCAGGGAAGGAGCAGAGAGAGAGAAGTGTTTTCTACCTCCAAGGAGGAAAATCGGGAGTTGCTAGAATACTCAGGAGAAGGCCATGCCCACAGAGGCCTCCATTGGTTATAGCTTGATTGGCAGGCCGCACTCCACCCCATTCACTCAAAATCCTTTCAAATTGACACCCGATTATGTAATTATCACCGATGGGCACCTGACTCAAGTAGACATTTTCCCAAAGAAGTCAACAAATGGTTAATCACATGGAAAGATTCATGAGATTAGTTGCCTACTAATAACAGCAAAGTGAAGTAAGAATAGCGGGCTTAACCAAAGAGGTGCGGTAGTTTTCTAATAGTCATATTTTTGAAAAGAATCAATGATACCTTTTTTAGTCTTCAATAAAAATATTTCCTAAGAAACTACACTGTCGTAAGCAGTTCTCTAGTGAACAGCAAACAAACGAAAGATCATCACCAACTGAGAGGCGCACATTCAAGCTACAATGAGATGGCACTTCTAGGATAAAGGTCCCGGTGAACATGTGAGAAATGGAGGTTCCCCTCCATTGTGCGTGGCCATGTACCACGGTGCAGGTTAGCAGTTCTAAAGGTTCCTTGTCACGATGCATCAATTCCATTCTTAGGTATCTTTTCCCAAGAAAAAGGAAAGCAGATGCCCATCCTAAAGCCTGTAAACGAACGTTCATGGCATGTGTGAGTCCGGGTTGACAAGAGAAAAATCCATAGACACTCAGCTGTGCATAAGAAAGAGCTTTATGTAAAAGAGCAATTGCATGTTGAGAAGGCAACTCGGCCCAGTGAAGATCAAGTCCATGAGTCCAATATTAGCCCCTATGTCTGATACCAGTCTATAAATTCCTCTTAAGACTCATGTAACACATGCAACGATGCCAAATTCAGGACGAGCACGGGCCAATGGGCGGGAAGCCTTGTGGATCCAGTGGCGGTGGAAACAATTCAGGGCTGGCATGGGTCTCCATGTGGGTCCCCCAGCTCTAGGGCTCTGGCTCCATCAGTGTAGCTGATCAACAGCAAGGTCTTGCAGGGAGATGAAGTATAGAGAGTGTGTCTCACCTCCAGGGAGGAAGACAGGAGTTCCCAGAATCCTCAGGAGAAGGCTATGCCCACACAGAGGTCTCATTGGCTATGACCTGATTGACAGGCCAGACTCCACCCCTGCGCTCAAGTTGTGGCAGCATTGCTCACAATGGCCACGTGGGAACAACTCCCCTGTCTTCTCAACTGACAAATGGATACAGAATATGGCACAGCCTTACAATGGAATATTATTTGGCAGTCGAAAGGAACAGAGGCCTGATCCAGACTGTGCGAGGGAACCTTGAGAACCTGCTAAATGAAAGAAGTCCACCTAAAGTCTTAGACAAATCTGTAGGATTAGTGGTAGCAGGAGCTTGGGGGCGGAGGAGGGGGACATGAGGAGTGCAGCTAACGGGACAGGGTTTCTTTTCAGAATAATAAAAATATTCCCAAATGAAGATAGTAGTGGCACCTGCATAATTTTGGAATATACTATAAAACCATTGAATTGTACACTTTTCAATGGGTGAATTGTATAGTATATGAATTTTATCTCAATAGAGCAGGCTTTGGACCAATTCAAAATGGTTCAGTTATTGTCCACAGAAACAAAGGCAGCAGACAGGTTCCATAGCCACTAAGTCTCTTACCTTGTAGCTTTTGACGTGAGTGGGAAACAAGCACCAGTACCCTGAGCAAAACTGGCCACTGACCAGCCACGGGGGGCTTTGTAGGCCACCATGTCTGAGCGGAGCACCCTGGCTTGTTTCATTCTGGAGTCAAAAACCCAGGCACGAGAGACTGGGCTGTTGTGCAGCACACATGCTGCTCCTCTTCCTGTTGGCCATCACGGACCTGTTTTGGACAATCAGAAGCCCTGGAATAAAACTGCTAAGAACTTGAGTCATAGAACTAAATGGAGTGGCTAAAACTGTAACACTTCTAGAAGACTTAAAAAAAGTCCTTATGACCCGTGCTTGCATAGAGTGTTCTTACATACAGCCCAACCGTGACTAAACTTCTTCAGAAATAAGAACATGTCTTTGGTATCAAAAGACAACATTAAGAAGATTAAGGGAGTATGTTCACGTCCTAGCAAGAATTTGTCCACAGAATATATCAAGAATTCTTACAGCCCAGTATTAGCAAGACAAAACACAACCCTATCTTTTAAAATGTACAGAAGATTTGAGTAGGCATTTTACCAAGCGAGATTTAGAAATGCCTAATTAGACACATGGAGAGCGTGCCAACCTCATTAGTCATCGTCATCTTTTGCTCTCCAGGTCCCAGCAACTCCATGTGACAGTAGAGCTTCCCCATAGAATTCCCAAGGCTGGAGCCTTTCCAAAGCAGCGCAGCAGGCCTGACTTCCAAGCTGTCCCTGCACAGGTTGGAGCCAAGAACTTTTTGTCTGCTAGTTGAACACTTAACCATTTGTGCCACCCAGGGACTCCTCATTTGTCATTAGAGTAATCCAAGTTAAAGCCACAACGATCTGCTACTTCAGCTAGGATGGCTAAAAGAGGATAGTGTCTGTTTGGCTGGTGACCATGCAACGCCATCGGAGACCCGGTGCCATGCTGGTGGAGATGTAAAATGGCAAGGCCACTTTGGAAATCAGTGTGGCAACTCCTTAAAGGTTCGATTCAAGTTTTCCGTACGGCCCCAGCAATCCCACTCCTAAGAATCTACCCAAAAAATGAAAACATGTGCAAACATAGACGTGCATGCGGCAATCTGTAGCTGCATTATTCATGATTGTCCCAAACTGGAAGTAATCTGAGGGTTCCGTGAGTGAACAGATAAACAGAATTTGGTGTATTCATCCCAACGGACTATGATTCAGGAATTGAAAGGGATGAGCTACTGATACAGGCTCCAGTGTGACCAAACCTCAAAAACATCACGCTCAGGGGAAAAAATCCCAGTGGCAGGTGATATTTTACAAGCCCATTTATGTGAGCTAGCTGGAAAAAGCAGATTTGTAGATACTGAAGGCAAAGCAGTGATGGCCTAGGGCTGGGGAGGGATGGAAGTGGAGATGGATTGTAAACCGGGCTGGGAGAACATTTTGGACTGTTTGAAATGTTCTCACACTGGACTGTGGTGCCACTTACAAGAATCACTGAATTGCACGATGGGTGGATTTTATACTTAGTGCGTTGACATCAATAAAACGGCTGTAAAGAAAAGTATCAGCAGGGGCTTATGCCGGTGGACCAAAATACAGAGACGCGCCTGATCCACCAGGGAGAGGTTCTGGGGACCAGATGGCATGGAAGATCGGCTTCGAAGGCAGGCTAGAATGTTCAGAGAACCCAGTGTGGAGAATGGTGTTAGTAATGTTAGTCTGAGCATACTGCCCAGACGAGCGGGTTGGTGTCGGATGTCCTGCTAGAATGGTACTGGGAAAGGGCATGTGGGAGGGGGCAGGGGGCAAAATTGGTGTCCTGGAAAGAGTTCCCTGAGGGTTATGAGACACGCTAGCCTGCTGTCCTTGAACTCGGAAAAGGCTGAGGGTCTTGACCAGGCTGCATTGCACAAAACACCTGTGGTGCTTTTTGCTGTTTTGATGACTGGTGTTTTTAACCTGGATGCCCCCAAAGAACCAGGCACCAAGGATAGAAATTAGGCATCTGGAGCAGACACTGCTCTTGAAGGGGGTCTCAGGTGTCGGTTAGGGCTTTCCTGCTCTCAGACCTGGACAAATCTTGTCTGATTTGCTCCCCAAGTCAGGGGATGAGGCGCCAGTGTCACTCCCTGGTTTCTGAAAATTCCCAAGGCGCTTCTGTTCTCATGGCTCCTTGGTTTCTGTGCCCAATTTGCTGCCTTTGCCTCACATAGATGTGACATCAGCCCATTTTTCCATTTCTTTCAAAAAAAAAATTCCACTCACGTGAAGGACCCAAAGTGTGGATGTTTACCAAAGACCCGAGGGGGTGGGGTAGTTGTGAGCATGGGGTAGAAATACTAGTAGCCCCAAAGTATGGTAAACATTATTACCCTGAAATGGCAACTTCAGCCAGGGAATTTGACTGGCTGCTGACGCTCCCGGACCTCAGCCTTTCTTTGTCTTTAATGACTCTTTCCTCCCCCCCCCCCCCTTCTCTCCACTCTGCCTTCTCAGTGGGAAAGCACGATACAATCCATGCTTTCCAGGGAGAAGTTTGGGTCCCATCAGGAAGCAGCCAAAGGCCTTGGTGCCTCCTGTCCTATCTGAAGTAGCTTACTAAAGTATATCCCCCCAAAAGATAATGCCTTTCTAAGAGGGGTCCTGGTGCCAGCTCTTAAGAGAAGCTGCCCCACCTCCTGCCAGATGGAAAGGTTATTCATTCAGTGTTAGAGGATGTAATTTGAGGCCAAGATGAGCTATCTGTGTGGAAAGATGTCGCAGCTGGTTAAAGGTATGGGATGAAATGCCCCCTAATAAAAGACAAACTTGGAAATTGAGTCAAGAAAAGGAGAAGCCTATCTGAATCTGGACCTCGTTCACTATAGACGAAGGTTGTATCTTCTTTTGGTGTGTGTGTGGCATCACTAACCTGATGGGAGTAGGAAGCCCAGCCTTGCTCCTGGAGAGCTGCTGCTGGATTTGAACCATCAGCCCTGTGGGCCACAGTCCCGCATATAACCACTGCGTCACCGGGGCTCAGCCAAGGTTATATCTTATTTGATGCCACAGTAATGCTCCGAAGGAGGTGTTATTATCTCTGCTTGACAGATACACAAAGAAACCAACACTCGGGAAGGTTAAATCTGCCCTAGGTGAAACAGCGTCAGGCTCCAGTCCAGCTGGGGTCTTAAGCCACCGTCTTTGGTTTGCCGCTGGGAGGAAGAGAGGGAGAGAGAAGCCAGCGAGAAGAGGGCGGAGGTCTTTGAGACAGGCTCATGGGCAGGAGGCAAGGATGGGAGCAGGAAGGAGGAGGTACCATCCCTCCTTCTGGAGAAGGTGGGAGAAGAGCAAGCCCTCCTGAGGTTTTGCACGGCAAGAGGCAAGGCGCTGCAGCACTGCAGCTGTGCAGTGAGAAAGAGTGTTGATCAGTGATTCAAAGCACTGTTGATCGCACATGACCACCAGAGGAGCGAGTTTTGCAAGGCCAGCAGGAGGTGGCTGGCTGCGTGGGTGTGTGCCCAGACGATCTGAAGGCATGGCAGAGGGAACACATTTTGAATCTGTGTAAGTTGGAGATGCCAGAATACATTACAGTGTGAGTGAAGAAACCCTAGTGGGGTGGTGAGTTACTCATCGGGCTGTTAGGTCACCAGGGCAGCAGTTTGAAACCACCAACTGCTCTGTGGAAGAAGATGAGGTATCCTAGTCCCATAAAAAGTGACAGTCTCAGAACCCCACAGGGAGGGGCAGTTGGATTTTGCCCTACAGGGTAGCTATGAAGTGGCATCAACTCAATGGCTGTGTGTGTGTGTGTGTGTGTGTGTGTGTGTGTGTGTGTGTGTGTGAAGTAACGAGTTAAGTCTCTGGAGAGAAAGGCAGATGTATTGCGAAGGATGATTACGGATGAGGCCTCAAAGGTGGGAGAGACAGTTGGGAATGCGGACTTCTTCACCCAGGAAGTTAAGCGTGGAGTGGTGACAGGAGGGCTCCATCTTCAGACCAGAGACGTGTGCGTGTGTGTGTGGGTACGTGGGGGAGAGTCACTGTAAATTCTGACATCTCTGTAATGGAGAGGAAGGCCAAGCAGGGAGCACCCCGAAGTTTGAAAGCAGACACAGTCATTGCCGTGGAATCGACCCTGACTCACAGCCACCCTACTGGGCAAAGTAAAGCTGCTTCCTGTGAGTTTCTGAGTCCGGAGCGGCGGGTGGCTTCCAGCTGCTTGTGGTTTGCAGCCTGCTGAGTGCCCACTGCCCCCCCCCCCCCCAGGATTTCTTCGCCCAAGTTGATGGGGCGAGAACACCCTGATGACCAGAGGAAGGAGGGCGAAGCTGGCCGATAGGAGACTTTCGAGTGTGGGCTAAGTCCGTACTCATTGATGGCACCTTGCTTGGCTTACCGAAGAGTTACAGTTATTGAAATTATATGGTACTGGTTCAGACTAGAGTCCAGGTCTAGATATCTCTGGGATGTTAAAAATAGCATTTCAAACTA
>PVJH01026804.1:0-29555 GCA_004026705.1 Nesogale talazaci
TCTCAATCTGTTACTTAATAAATGCCATGAGGTTGTTGAATAATACTGGCCGTAATGAAAGCAAAAGCAATAAACTAACGAGGGGGCCCCACAGTGGCAAGAGGTAAGGCAACAGTCCATTGAGCCCGGTCCACAGTGGATTGGTGGTCAACTCCTTTCTTCTCTTCTCTGAGTCTTCTTGCAGCCACTTGATTTTGTCTCTTACAATTCCAGATTTGTTGGCATAAAGACAGCATCTTTCCTGTAAAGCCAAACAAATACCTCCCTGCTCTGCAGCAAGTAAGTCTAAACCTTCTATTTTGTAAAACTACTTCTGCTAAAGAATCTACCTGTTCTTGCAAATCTTGTGTAGTGCCTGATGAGGCCTGCATATCCGAGATTAGCTGCCTAGATAACTTGGTATGTTGCAGTTCCAAAAGCCACTGCAGTACTGGTCCCTAATCTTACAAATAGGTCACCTAGTTGCCCTGCCCTTTAGCTCTTTCTGCCATGTAATCAATAGCAGGGATAGGGACAGGTTCGTTTCCAGGAATAATATCTATGTCTGGAAGGAGAAAGGCTAGGACACAAAACTCTGTCCAAATGCTTGATAACTGGGTAAAAGCCCTATTGCTGCCACAAACAAAAACTGAACTATTAAGGGCACATAAGGAGCCCGTATCATTAACAACACTAGAACAAGAAACAAATCCCGCCACTTCTACAAAATCTCACAAGTATTGTTTAGGACTCTTCCTCTTCCTCCCTTCTTGTATTTATCCCTGTGGCTGTGGGATGTTGGCCCCTCCCCCAGCCTGTTCTCTGCCATGCCCACTTCTAGAGAGGGAGCCCATCTGACTCTGGTTGTTTTTAGAGTAGTCTGTGGTACTTTCAATATTCTTCACCAGCGCCATAATTCAAATCCGAGTAGTTCTTCTTTGGTCTTTGGTTCTCAATATTCAGCTTTCAAAAGCTGAATATTGAGACAACTGAAAATATCACGATTTGGATCAGGTGCACCTAGAGTTAAAAAACAACAGAAAGGAAAAATCCACTCAGCATTTCTTAAACTGGAAGAACCAAATAGAAAAGCCTCAAGTTGCAAGAATGAAATATGGGCAAAATATTGAATGATGCAGGAAGCATCCAAAGAAGGTGGAAAGAAGACACAGAGTTACTGTACCAACAAGAACTAGTCAACATTCAATTGTTTCAAGAGGTCGCGTATGAGCAAGAACCAAGGGAAGTGAAGAAGGAAACCCAAGGGTACTGAAAGAATTAGCCCAAAGATTCCAGGAATTGATGGAATGCCAATTGAAATGTTTGGACAAGCTGATAAAAAAGTAGAAGCACTTGATTGTATATGCCAAGAAATTTGGAAGACAGCTACCTGGTCAACTGACTGGAAGAGATCCATATTTATATCCATTCCAAAGAAAAGTAACCCAAAAGAATGTGCAAATTATAAAGCAATATCATTGCAAACACATGCAAGTAAATTTTTACTGTAGATAGTTCAACAATCATTATAGCAGTACATTGACAGGGAGCTTCTAGAAATTCAGACCAGATGCACAAGAAGACATGGAACTAGGGATATCATTGCTGATGTCAGAGAGATCTTTGTCAAAAGTAGAGAATATAAAAAAGATGCTCACTTGTTTTTTGTTGGCTATGCAAAGGCATCCAATTGTGTGGATCATAGCAAACTGTGGATAGCCTTGAGAAGAACAGGAATTCCAGAACATTGTGTGCTCATGTAGAACCTGTACATGGATCAAGAGGTAGTTGTACAACCAGAACAAGGAAATACTACATAGTCAATAAAACACTAACATCTTTTTGGTCGTATCTGCTCCACTCAGATTTTTCTGATATCAACAATGATATCTCATGATAACTTTTTCTTCTGAATGTGATGTGCATTTCTGACAGTTCTTTGTGTATTGCTGCAACCATTTTAAAATTATCTTCGGTGGGATAGTATTTGTATGTGATTTTAATGATACTGTTCTGTAATCTCTAGATTCCATTGAATCACATTTCTCTGTTGATTGGCATAGATGTGGATATTTTCTTCTTGGCATCGATTAGTCAGTGATTTTGGCATTACATCAGTTTATTGAAGCACCTCACTGGTATCCCTTCAATTCCTGGAGTTTGTTTTCACCAATGAACACTCTATGGTTTAAAAACAGGAAAGGGGTGTCCCAGGGTTGCATCCCCTCACCTTATTCAACGTTTGCAGAGCATCTTGGACTTTTTCATTGAATAAGAAAAAGATCGGTTCATGATCTCATGTCACCTCCGGAAATGGTTGAATATTGGCCAATTAATGTTGGTACAGTGACTGTATTTCTCTCATCCTCTTTCAATGCAACCTCCATCATTCGATATCTTCCGCCATAGAATCCTTCAATATTTCAACTTGATGCTTGATTTTTTTTCCTGTTCTTTTAGCTTGAGTAATGCCAAGTGTGTACTTACCTTTTGGTTTTCTAACTCAATGTCTTCTCAGATTTCACTATATTTTCCCCATTGTCTTCTTAAGTTGCACTCTAAAATCTTTTGGTCAGTTCTTTTACATTGTCATTTCCACCCTTTTCTTTAGTTACTCAACATTCAAGGGCAAGGTTTAAACTCTCTACTGGTAATCATTTTATTTTTCTTTCTTGCCTGTCTGTTTATGATCTTTTATTTTCTCCATGTTTTATGTCCTTAATGTTATCCTCTAACTCAATTATCATTTAGTTATTAGTGTCAATATGTCATATCTGTTTTTGAGAGAGTCTCTAAATTCAATTGGGATATGCTTAAGATTTATTTTTGGCTACTTTGGACATTTCCATTTTCTTCAGCTTCAAGTTGAGTTTGTATATGATCAATTAATGATATATTCCTGAGTTGAACCCTGGCCTTGTTCCTGATATTTAGTTTCTCCAGCATTTCTTTCTACAATTTAATCTGTATGATTTGTGGACATGGCATCTCTGAAGGTTCATGTGTGTATTCCTTATAATCTGTATGATTTGTGGCCAAACCGTCGGAGAAGGTTCATGTGTATATTCCCTATTTATATTGCTTGAAAAAGGTCTTTGAAATAAATAAGCCACTGATGTAGCAAATTTCTGTCTTAGAATCTCTAGCCTCATTTCACTATCCAAAGCCATTTTTTTTCTAGTCGCTGATCCTTTCCCTGCCCCAATTTTCACATTCAAATCAGCAGTGGTTAGCTGTGCATCTCATTTGCATGCTTGATTAATTATAGATTTTAGAAGTTGGCAAAAAATGTTTATTTTTTTTTGACATTTTTTGGTGCATAAAATTGAATAAAAGTGATATTGTCCAGTTTCCCTTCTAAGTATATCAATGTTATCCTATCACTGATGGGAGATTTTGAAGGGTTCTTTTTGATGATGAATGTGATTCAATGTGAGGCAATTCCTCATCAATATGTCATTCTGGCAAAGTAGACCATAGACCATATCATTGTCTGTATCAAAGTGGCCAATACCAGTCCATTTAAACTAGATCAATGCCTAGGATATTCATCTCTATCTTTTGAAAGCTCCCAGTCTTCCTAGGTTCATACTTCGCACCTTCTATTTTCTGATTATTAATAGATATCTTTAAGTGTTTCTTTTAAATTTGAGTTATGGAACATGAGTAAATCAAGATCCTGAAAGTCTTTACCCTGTCCATGTCTTTAAGGGTGACTCTTCCTTGAGGAGGCCGTGCTCCCCAAGTTGTATTTTGCTGGCACCACATCAGGCAGTCCCACTACTATCCATAATGGTTTTACTTGTCTTGTTCATTTTTAAAAACCGATTTCCAGTGCCTTTTCTCGAGTGTTCTTTAGTCTGGAAACTCAAATGAGATCTATCCACCCTGAGTGATCCTGCTGGGTATTTAAAATATTGATGCTATAGCTTCTCCCATCACAGCAATCTGCAAGCCATAACAGTGTAACAAATTCGTAAAAAAGTGGTGGTGTGTGACCCTAAGCAGGATTTAACTTGCAAGTAGCACTTTGCAAACAGGTTGCAGAGGCAAAAATCAATTCAGAGATATCTGTTAGGAGGGAGGCATGGCAATGGGAGAGGGGATTTTGTGTAAATGAGTGGAATCAGAGAAAGTCTGTAAGTCAAAGTCAGACAAGGAGCTCAGTCACTCGGCACTGGGAACAAATGTTGGACTGAAGTATTTGCTGCTGAATATCAGGTTTGAGAGGAAAATAAAATATGTGGCTTTTCCAACCCTTTTCCAGAAATCTTTATAATGAACTGAAGTTTATAAATAGATTTGAAAAAAGTATAATTATCAAGTTAAAAAAAAAAACACATTCAGCCAGAAGTCTGTAAACTATCCAATGAAAGAAATAGCATGGCGCTGGTGATTTTTCAAGTACAATCATTTCACTGTCTCTTCAAAATTTTGTGGTAAAATGTATGTGATATAAAATTTGCCATTATAATCATTTTTAGCTGTGGCATTAAGCATATCTACAAGGTTGTGTTATCATCATTGTTTTCTACTTAAAGAGATTTTTTTCCCTACCAAACAATAACTCCTTATCTTCCTCCCAGAACCCAGTAATCTCTATTCCATCCTAAGTTTATACCACATTTTTAATTTATCCATTTGTCTATTGATGGAAACTTGAGTTGTTTCTGCCTTTTGACTGATATTAGTAATGCACCTCTGAGCATTGGTACACACATTATTTGAGTATAATTCTAGCAGTGGAATTTCTGACTTATAGGGTAGTTTTATGTTTAACCTTCTAAGAATCTGCCAAACTATTTTTAAGAGCAGCTACGCCCATCTTGCTCCTCAATTAAAATGCATAAAAATTCCAGTGTCACCATATCCTTACCAACATTTGTTGTGCACTTCTGTGATCATAGCCATCCCAGTGGATGTGAAATAGACTTGCATTCCTTAGTGACTCGTAATTTTGAGCACCATTTCATGTGCTTCTTTGCCATTTGAGGAGTTTGGGTAGTATAGTAGAAGAAGCATTAGGCTGCTAAGCAAGCATCTGCAATGTGAATCCACCAACTACTCTGTAGAAGAAAGATGAGGTAATTTGCTTCCATAAGATTTACAGTCATGAAAACCCTGAGGAGCAATCGTACTGTCCCATAGGGTCATGAAGGATTAAATTCTACTTGATGGCAAAGGGTTGTAACTCAACAACAGACAGACAAAATAAAATGAGTAAAGGGCTTGCGTAGACATTTTTCTACAGAAGACATGTATTTTATATAGTAATGCTTATTTATAGACTTATATACGTGCATATAATAAACCCCCAGGTAGTGAGTCTATTTTGACTCACAAGGAACCCGTCAGACAGAGGAGAAGTGCTCCTTAGGTTTTCTGAGGCTGTAAATCTTTACAGAGGCAGACTGCCCATCTTTCTCCCTGAGAGTGCATGGTAGTTTTGAACCACCTACCTGGCAACTAGCAGCCCACTGCTTAATGCATGGCGTCCCCAGCGTTCCTTGGTGAGTTGTGCTTCTTTATAAAGCCTACGTGATAAGTCCTCATCAGATATGCTATTTGAAAATATTTGCTGCCACTCTGTATGCTGTCTTTTCACTTTCTTGGTAATTTTTATGGACTTGGATGAACAGAATCTGAACTCTACCTTATTTTTCTTTTATTGCTTATGCTTCCATTTTCATATCTAAGAATCTATAGTCAAATCCAAACTCAACAAGCTTTACCTCCTATGTGTTCTTTTAAGAGTTTTATTGCCTTAGTTCTTATATTTAGGTCATTAATCATTTTGAGTTAATTTTTTGTAGATGATGTGAAGTAGAGATCCATCTTCATTCTTTTACACAATTCTCATAGCACCATTTAATGAAGATACCTTCTCACTCGAATGGCCTTATTATTCTTGTCAAAAATCAATAGACCATACATGTATGCTTGATTTTTTTTCCAATTGGACATTCAGTTCTGTTACATTTGCCCTTATGTGTATCATTATAACCAAGGCCACACTGTTTTGAATAGCTGTAGTTTTTGTAGAAAGTTTTGAAATCAGGAAATGTAAATCCTCCAAATGCATTCCTCCTTCTCAAGAATTTTTGACTATCCCAGGTCCCTTGAATACCACGTAAATTTGCATGATATCCTACCTTTCCTACATAAGTCTCCTTCCCGAAATCAAATCTGAATACCATATCCCTCCTTAGTCTATGAGAAGAGAGAATCTGTTTACTTCCAATCTGGTATAGACTGTAGAAGGGATTCAGACTTTATAAACACAATGTAGGGCTCTTCTTCTCAGTTGGAAATGGAGAAAGATCTTGATGCTATTTACTGCACTCCACTCCACTCACCCATCCCCATCAACACCCCACCCACCCACACTGACACCCCCATCTATCAGTCACCTGACTTCTCCCCATTTAAACTTACTCAAGTAAAACAAAGGTAATTTTTAAAAAGAGGAAACTAATTTTTTTAACCACTTGACCTGTTATACTGTTTTTCTTCCCTGAGGAGAAGATCTTAAGAACAGAGATGAGTTTTAGAAAGATTGACGTTAATTTTTCTTCAAGTATTTAATAAAATCCCCCATTAGTGCCACATTGTGTAGACTTTATGTGGTTCAGAATTTCTCTTATTATTGATTAAATCTCCTTATTGATCATAAATCTGTTGAGACTTTCTATTTTTCTTGAGTCAGTTTAGGTAATTCGTGTTTCTAAAAATGCTTCATTTTCACCTAAATGGTATAATTTATTGATGTATAAATTGTTCATAGTGTTCTCTTAAAGTCCTTCTGATTTCTGTAAGGTTGGTAGCAGCGTCTCATTTTTATATTTCATCTGTCTTCTCTTCTTTTTCCTTTGGCAATCTAGACGAAGGTTTGTCAGTCTTACTGAACTTTTCAAGGAGCAAGCTTGGGGTTTCATTGAATCTGTTGTGTTTCTCTATTTCATTTATCTCCACTTCTCTATTTCAATTATTTTCACTCTCTCTGTAGAGGATGAGGTCAGGGGCTCTGCAGTCAAAAAAAAAAATATGTCTCTGAATCTGCTTCACAATTCATTAGCCATAAAACGTAACTTTGATGAGCTATCTGTGGGTCACTGGCAATAAAAATTCAGGGAGGTATCCTAAAAAAGAACCCCAGGGGTGCAGTGAGTTAGGCACTGGGCTGTGAACCACAAGGTTTGTGGTTTGAACCTACAATCCCACTCCATAAGAGAAAGACAAGGCTGTCTCCAGAATCTATTGGAAGAGTTCTCTGTCCTACAATGTCAGTGTGAGTCATAATAGACTCAAAAGTGACAGGTCCCCAGCACATACTTATTTTAGTTGTGGTGGTAATATTTTTATTTTAGAATCCTTTTTTTCTCTCTTTGGATATGAACATCTGAGTTCTATATTTTTTGCCTATGCTCTGGCCTCTATAACCTGGCTCTATTTGGCCTAGCAGCTTGAGGTTGAAAGAGGGTATATATATACTTTCCTTTCTGTTGTTCGTTAGGGCCAGGCCTACTGCTGGAGACATACTCAGGTTTTTATTGCTCTGATTTATCTGAGAGATTGGTCAACTGTTGGAGGAAGTGAGCAGTCGTAGTAATTTTGCTTTAGTTTTCAAAGTGTCTACACATAGTCCTGCCCTAGTCAGTGGAAAGGACTTGGGAATGAGGTTGATTGGGGTTCCCGACTAAGGTAGTTCCCTGATTGGGTTCAACTCTCCTGTGGGAGTGTGTATGCTGGTGGGATAGTTGGAGAAGGGTGAGGGTCATGTACCACTCTTACACAGGATACCTTTTGGAGACTCCACTGTTCTTCATGTCGTTGTGGAGACGTAAGTCCACTCCAAAATCCTGGAACCTTGAAGAGCTCATTAAAATTTGAATTCAAGGATAGTTATGAACTGTACTTACAATATTTAAATTGTGGATTCTCACAGTCAAAATCAATATTTTTACAGAATTGGTTTGTCCCCCTGCAGGCATATTTCTAGTTAGAAACCAACTCATGTATAGGTGAGGTTATTTTCTCAAGACCACAAAGAAGGTAGGGACAGAATCCAGATAAAGGCCTGTCTCCTGACTCACTGTGTAGTCTGTTCACTGCGTCATCTGTGGTCACTCAGACTCAAGGCATCTGAGTCATCACTGTAAATTCCACTTTTATAGCAGTCTCAGGATCTATTTCCTGTTGTCCTTAACCAGGGCCACTGTGCTGGGCCAGGGCTTCGCGACCTCTCACCTAGAGTGTTGACAACTGTTTCCCATCTGGTCTTTAGCCAAGTCCACCCTCTCTCATCTATCCTATTCACCACTGCTAGATTAATTTAAGGCACAACTCTCATAGAAATATCCCAGTGAAAACTTTTTTTTTAATAGTTTCTTTTTTTTTTTTTTTTTAGGCATCACTGCCCTTGTGGTGGGAGTAGGAGGCCCAGCCTTTGCTCCTGTGAGCGGGAATTGAACCTCCATCCCAGTGGGCCGCAGACCAGCGCACAACCACTACACCACTGGGGCTCAGCCTGAAAAACTTTTTTTTATATAAATCATTTTATTGGGGATGCATACAACTCCTATCACAATCAATACATACATCAATTGTATGCAGACCACATTTGCACATTTGTTGCCCTCGTCATTCTCTAAGCATTCTCCTTTTACTTAGGCCCCCAGTATCAGCTCCCCATATTTCACCTCCCTTCCCCTCCCCTATGAACCCATAATGAATTACAAATTGTAATTATTGCCATATTGTACACTGTCCGATGTGTCCCTTCACCCACTTCCCTGTTGTCCATACTCCAGGGAGGAGGTTATATGTAGATCCCTGCAATTGGTTCCCCCTTTCCACCCAGTGAAAAGCTCTTAGTGATGCTCTGTTGCCTAATTTATTCAGTGTTAAAATCACGTTAGCCTAGCATTCATGGCCTGCCAAGACACCAGCAGCATCCCCTGAACTTCAGTCTGAACCAACATGTGTCTTGAACATTCCCCAAATTCCTCAGACTCCCAGAAGTCTAAGCTTCTCTGCCTTCTCTTGGAAAACTTTAGCTAAGCCTCACGTAACTGTATCTGCATTGATCAAAGTTTCTCAGTGGATCATTCAGATGCCGCCCAAATCATGTAGGCCTCTCGATTCCCCCCACTCTGGAATTATGTAGCTCTTTACCACTTTTTGCTTTGTATGATGGTTCTGAAATTTCTGTCTTATCTCTACTATATTAAACTTAGCTCCTTGAGGACTGTAACCTGTGTTGTGTTCATCTTTTAACATCTGGAGTTTAGCACATACTATATGCTCAATGAATATTATTTAAAAGAATGAATTCCTATTATAATACCAGACACTTCTACAATGTATGTTTTTAGTTTGGGGGACTTTCTTCAGATTGTAAACCCTTTTTACACTAGAAACTTTCCTTTTTCTAGAAAATGTTATACCTATTGTACTCAGACCTTTATTGTCCAAGCAATTATAAATACAATCAAATGCCTAGACTAGGTGAACTGAATTAATTCAGTTTTTAAAAAAGAATAGAAATTTCCTGTTTCCTTCTTCACTGTAGTTGCTAAATAGAATTTGAATGGAATAGCAGTGTATTTTAAAGTTTCTGAAATATCCATGAATTCATATAACTTAGCAGTTAATAATGCTTATTAGATACTCAATAAACTGTCACATGGCATGAAGAACACACATAACTGGTTACAGTGAACCTTCCTTATAATTAAGTGCACATCAGGGATATGTTAACAAATTGTATTTATGGGAGTCTTTTCATTTTATGTCTGATTTAAAGTTTTTAAATAAAATAAATGTTAAACCATAGTGTGGCAAATTCTAAATTTGATATTTATGATTCAATGGAACATAAGTAGCAGAGGTGACTGGGGGAACTATTATTTTTAAAAATCTGCTTGAAAGAAAGACATTCAGAGAAACATAGATACTCATATTTCACCAGCAAATGAAACCTAGGAATTGAAGCAAGATTTCCCTTCAGTAAATAAGGACACTGATAACCAGTTTCACACTGTCTGACAAAATGAAAGAGCGAGTCTACTTCATATTCCAGTTACTAATTCATTGCTGTAAACTACACATTCCAAAGACTGTCAGATTGTCTTTGTGTTTCTTTGGCATGTGGAGGGCAGGTGATGATGGAGTACAGGATGGCTGAGGGTTAGAGAAGAGGGGAGAGCTATGTGGATATGACAAGATATCCTAGAGTTTTATTCTACAACTCAAAAATAATGATAATTGGACTATCCATTATTATGGGATCCAATGCCCCTGGTACACCTTTATAGTCAAGGAATGTACAATCAGCTTTTAAATTTGTTGTTGTTTTTTTTCCCTCAGACCACAGTCTTAGCAATAATGAAATATTTAAATGTAGACAAGGCTTTGGGATTTGGGGTTGTTTTTTTTTAAAGACAACTCTCTTTGTAAAATCACAATACGGATTTGTAATCGAGGCTTCATTTTCTCTGAAGGAAGTATTATGGTGTAACTTTGGCTGATCCTCTTCCTAAACTCACAAGACAGAAATGGCAGTCACGATACTGTCAGACTCTTAGGCTGCCTTCAACCCTTCCCGAAGAAACCCACCAGCAAGTCCTCGCTGCTCGCTCACACAGGCTGTGGCTCAGTTACCAGGCATGCACATTCGCATTTGTTGTTGACAACTGTGGGCTTCAACCTCCTCCTCCTTATAACCTCTGTCTAAAAGGGGTTTGTAATCCCCCTCCCCACCCACTCTCTTTACTCCTGGGGCAGGAATGTTGACTCCTGTTCTCCGTCACCTGTCAGAATCCATCTTTCTGTCACTGGCTTATATGGACAAGACAGCCACCACCACGTGTCCCCCGGCTGCTAAAAACAGCTCAGGCACCCACTCCGAACTGGGACCCGAAACAATGTCGGCCACTGAACGAAACGCTAAGAATACTTGATCGCACAATCCTTGGAGCAGCTTTCAGGAAACCCGTGTAGATAGTCAACTGGATTGCGCTTTCCCAGCAGCACACACCAACGGCCAGGAGATGAGCGCTTCTCTGAATTACAAGTCTTTTTCCAAAGAGCAGCAAACCATGGATAACTTGGAGAAGCAACTCATCTGCCCCATCTGTTTAGAAATGTTCACGAAGCCTGTGGTCATCCTGCCCTGCCAGCATAATCTGTGCAGGAAATGCGCCAGTGATATTTTCCAGGTAGGTTTGTTTGGAAATCTAAAGAGTGGTACAGATGGTCTTCTCTTTGAATCAAATGCTTAGTTTTGAGATATGTTCCTTCAGAAAGCTTTAGAAGGATGCGTTGTTTTCAAGAAAAAGTCATGTTTTCAAGTGTTTTACTCTCAGCCTCCTCCATAGGCCCAATTTTGGTTTCATTTCAATACTAAGAATCACTTTTTAAAAAACCAAACTACTAAATCTGGTTCAAAAATATAAACAAATTACTCTCCAAAACATTAATGTTGACATTTCTGGATGATATCTATGGTGATGAAAACTTTGGAGGGAAGAGCCTCTGAAAGGAAAATATCATCATCATAGTTTCCTATGAATAAGTGCTGGCCTTGTGTTTTAGAACCCCTGGCTGGTAAGGTGCTGAGAAATTATTTTATGACTGAGATTAAATTAGAAATTGATGGTGTTTGTAGTGATAGAAGGTGGGTTAAAAGTCTCAGAAAAGTTCCCCTCGGTTCTACTCAACCCCTCTTTTCTTGTCTGGCAAGAACAGGCCTCGAACCCATACCTGCCCACCAGAGGAGGTACCACAGTGGCATCAGGGGGCCGGTTCCGCTGCCCATCCTGCAGACACGAGGTGGTTTTGGACAGACATGGGGTATATGGACTTCAGCGGAATCTGCTGGTGGAAAATATCATTGACATCTACAAGCAGGAGTCCACGAGGTAACACCCTGGGATGTGACAAATCGTCTTAAACGAGTTTTTGCTTGTGTGTTTGTTTGGGTGACTCACTAGACGCTTGCTTACCAGTGACAGGCTCATTATTCTTTAAGAGGATGTTTTGCGCAGTCGATCTTTAACAAGGGAGGGAGCTAAGTCGCTCATGGGAGGAGAATAGAGACCTGTGCTGGAACTTCTATCCGCTTGAGAAGGACACCAGTCCATTCCTTCCTCTCACTCAGTTTAAACCTTTGGGTTACGTACCTATTGTGCACTTGTACTTCACAGGCCCTTAACTGCACCAGTCATAAATAACAGGAAAATAGCAGGAAAAAACTTCACAGAACATTACTAGCAGTGGTACCTCCCAAGGTACCCTGTACCTATTTTAGATCATCTTATCTTAACATTTATTAGAAGAAAGCAAAAAAAACAAGCTACCCTAACCTAGTTGGTCATCATATTGACTCCCTTGGAAGTTGCAAAGCAAGAAGTATAGTCCTGGCCCTTAAGGAAGCCAAGATTGGAGACATCAGTGAAAACGTAAAGAGGGGGAGTTCAAATTGTTATCTCCAGTTCATTTTCCCTTCACATGCTTGGCACTTACTTATTGATTGATTGACATGCAGTAGATGTATCCAGTCACTGGGGGTGGGGAGGGGAAAAAAAGAAAGCTTCTTATTCTTTGAACCACCTTGCCTATAGAGTTTATTTCCTAGAGACAACACTGTGAGAGTTTATTCTTAGAAGGCATGTAGAAGACGTAGCCTGAAGTAGCCTTTCAATTGTATACAGGTCAGTCAGGTCCACAAAACTTGATAGCAATACTGAGACCATATTATAACGGTCTTGGTAGTGATTCTTATTAGAGGAAGTGAATTTGTCTTTTTGGAACATCTGCCGGACTCTGAGAACCTATCCTTCTGAGAAAAGCAGTTTATATCGCTAACACATAATTATCATAATTTTTTGGGGGGGCATCATTGCCCTCAGGTGGTGGGAGTAGGAGGTCCAGCCTTTGCTCCGTGGAGCTGGAATGGAACCTCCATCTCAGTGGGCCGCAGTCCCACACACAACCACTACGCCACCGGGGCTCAGCCCAATTAGCATAATTTTTAAGGCTATTTCTTCCTGGTTAGAATTCAAACCTAATTAGGTAGTACCAAAATATGGACTGGATAAGGGAAGCAGAAAAAATGCTGGTGACATATTTCAGAGACAAACGGTCTCCTGTGTCCCTTATTTCTAAAGTTTCCTGAAAAGGACAGTGGTGTGGGCGGACAGGGCCGAGCTCACTGTGTATCTGTGCTTAGCATCGCACACATTCTCTCTGCATCTTAAGGAAATGAGCCAAGCAATTAATAACCCACCAAGTCTTAAGGGAGCCTGTACACTCACTAGGAGCCCCAATGACATAGTGCATTTCCTGTTGAGAGGTTACTGCAAGCTGGGTGATTCGAACCCACCAAGTGCTCCACCGGAGAAAGGTGAGGCTTTCGGCTAACAAGTAACAGTCTCAGCATTTGATCTCTGTGAGTCAGACTGTAGCTCATGGGAGTGGATGTGGTGGTTGCTTTTGGGATAGTAACTCTTTCAGTACCAGCCACAGGGTGTGACACATGAAAGGTATCGCATAGATGCCAGCCGACCAAGCAACACGACAAATATTCTTATATGTCCTTTTGCAATGAGTTTCTATTTTGCTCCTTCCCACAGTGGGAGCTTGACATCTGTGAGAAAAATAGCAGTAATTGTTCGGCAAGTCCAAGAAGAAGAAACATTAAAACTTGTCGCATTAGTAAAACAACAAACCACATCCTTATCTTAACCATAACTCTGCATGGTTCATCTGCTAGAAATAGTACCCAAATTGCCTAAAAGCAACGAATTAACTTTCTACCAATGGAACTCACAGCTAAATGGACTAATGGTGTTTTTGTGATAATCAAATTCTTCTTGGACTGTTGCTTCTTGAGCTTCAGATTTGCCTTTGGGACATTTTTACTTAGTAACCAAACCACAAATTGTCCAGAGGTCTTGGACACATGTCTGGGCAAAAACTCAGTTGTTCCCTGAGGGCAGGCAGCTTGGCCAAACCACAGTCATGAGCTTGCTGGGTACATTAGATGTCCCAAGAATAACCTTGAGCTTACAGAGTGAGATAAGCTCAGCTCTGGTCACAATCATTGGGGGTGGGATGAGAGGAGAAGGTTGTCAGTAACAGACGAGGCCCCAGCCCTTGACAAGACTGTGAGTAGTTGTTCAACTCTGACCTTCTATAGAAAGGTTAGAAATTGTAAGACTTGGCCTCTGTACCCAGAATTTTCTATCAGGTTAAACAACTATACTCTGTGTGCATGCTTGATAACAGTGAAGAAGACACTATTCTTGTATTAGTACTAATAATGAACATATAATAATAAGTTAATTAATAATAAACAAATAATAATAAAATCTGTTAAAATTAAAATTTGCTATTTGGTATACAGTGTGTTACATGTGAATCATATGCAACTCTTTAATTTGTATGTGAAGTTCTGATTATCATTATCCTGGTAAATGTTTTCATTTTTCTACTATTTAGCTTTGTATTTATAGCTCGTATTGGCAGTAGATGGTTTGATTATGAATTCAAGAGAATTGGTAAATAAAAGATTACATAGTTTGATTATTGTTATAGGTTTGATTATTGGTATGTTATGTAGTTTGATTATTGATTTAAAGTATGAATTAGTATCAGTAAATGATTTGAACATTATTGTCAGTAAATGATTTGAACATTAAGCATGAATGAATGTTGTATGATCTGATGAGATAAAAAAATGAATGGTGGGTGATTTAATATGGAGTTAATATATGAATGATATGCATCTTGAAGCATAGCTACTAGAAATTGAAATATCAATTTAATTTATACTTTTCTATTACTTAAGATAAAAAGATTGGCTGTTAAAGTTTAAATGTTAATTTAATTTATGCTTTTTATAGTTTATACTTTAAAATTTTATATTAAGACAAAAATAGGTGTAAAAATTCTTAATGTCTTAAATTAACAAGTTAACTTGTCTTTTTATAACACCACTTGTAATAGTCTAATTAATAGAACTGTATCATAGTAAACTATTCTTACTTTTTTGACAGTTATATATAGCAAATATGTTATAATTAAATAAATTATATCATTAGATCACACTGAATGAATTAAAAGTCATAAGGCTGGATCAAAGATTCTTTCAGATAAGAAAACTTGAAAAATAGCTTATGCTTTCACAACAAGAGAAAAATGGAATGATTTGGCAATGAGAAATAATTCTTATAAACTTAAAAATGAATATGAGACACATCTTAACAGAAAAGGACAATGTGAGCTACTTTCATTATTAATTTAGATATTCTTTTATATATTTGGAAAAATAATAATGTGATAGTAATCCACCATTCACATTCACAGGTTTTAAAATTTTTAAATTATTTCCACTTATACCAATCCTATTTAAGAACTTATTTTAAGTTATACTAAATTTGGCTGTTAAGAGACATACCCGAACTAGTCATTAAAGCTATTAAAATGTTCATTGGTCCATGAATATATAGATTAACATAGGCACATTATTAGAGGCACATTGGATGGCAAGACTTCATCTTACATACTTTGGACAAGTTATCAGGAGAGACCAGTTCCTGGGGAAGGACATCACGTTTGGTAGAGTAGAGGGGCATTGAAAAAGGGGCAGGTCCTTGATTTGCATTGTCATCGTGGCTGCAACAATGGACTTAAACATAGCAACAGTTGAGGACTTGCTCATTGTGAGCCCCGCACAGGACCAACGGGGCCATGTTTGGCTCTGTTTGGCATAGGGTCACTGTGGGTTGCTCCAGACTCAGTGGAACTTAACAACAATGGGCACATTCTAACAATTTCCAATGGCTTGATGATTCAACAGTGTCATGTGATTTACTCTTTCAAATAAGATTTAAATTATTAAATGTTTCTCATGTTTTATCAAAAGAATTCATAGACAAAATTTAAAATATGCATTAAATATGCAAATAAAATATGTATCAACCTGTTAGTGGTTAGTGTTCCTCTCCTCACTTGGCGCTCTTCACGCCAATTCTCACTGTCCAGTCAACCAACGTGTTTTTTAAAAATGTATCACCAGTGGCATGATTATGCTGCTAGTAGGTTCCTATTTCTTGATATTTCTATTTTAGACATTATCTGTTGACTTTCTGCTCTGAACACCTAGCCCTGAGTCCTCACATGGCTCGGGCAAACTTTGACCTTCTGCTTGAAAATTCTTTTCACTCCACCAGGAATTGAATTCATTTTGTGCACTGCCTTCCTCTTTGTTGCTTTAAAAACCAAACTCCTTGCCATTCAGTCCTTTCTGACTCATAGCAAACTCTTACAAGGGAGTAAAGGGACCCTAGGCACCTTAGTGATGGGTTATGCTCACTGCAAGGTCCGCAGTTCAAAACCACTCGCTGTTCTGCTTGAGGAAGAGGATGCTTTCCAGCTCTGTAAAGAGTTCCAGTCTCAGAAACCCACAAATGCTGTTTTACTCCCTTGTTTATATGGAGAGCGCAAACTCCTAAACTGTGCAAAAAGTTCTTTTTTTCAACCTCTACCACACTCTTGCTTTGAAAGTATCTGACCTCTCCAGTTCTAGACCTTTCCAAATGTCTGCAGTTCAAATCTGTTTGCTTCTCTTGGGCTGCAGTCCCATGGTTGGCAGTTCAAATCCACCAGCAGCTCTATAGGAGCAAGACTAGTCTTTCCGTTACCGTCATGGAGACCCACAGGGCGTTCTCTCTGCGTCATCATTGACTCAGTTGCAGTGAGGTGTTTGTTTCTGTTTTCCTTCTCCTACGGGCACTAGGTGGAGCCAAGATGAACCCCTAGCCCACTCTCCCACATTTGGGTGAAGCTTTCATCAGTTACCAGTTGCTCTTTCTTCATCCTTCTAGATGTATCCCTTTTGATTTCCTGAATTTTACTTTAGTGGGACTTAATAAACAAATGTACGTGTTTATTCTGGCATATGTAATCTAACGTTCTTTGGTCCCATTTCTAGAGATGGTTAAACTGAGACTCAAAGTGTTTAGGTGATTTGCCTAATGCTACCCCACTACCAAATGGTGAATCTGAGCTGAATTAAACTTTAAAATCAATTTGACTAAGAAAGTCCTTTGTGACCTGCTTTATCCAGGTCAGATACCCTCAGTAAATTCTAGAGTGGTCCCAACAGCCTCAGTAGCAGGCTACTGGCACATTGATTCTGGTTTGCACTGCCTAGTGAGAAACCATTGTCATTAGTTAGCACTAACCCCTGAAGCCACAATTGTGAGTTTGACCTCCATCATTTCATTTTTACTTTACATGCATCGTATTGCCCCAGTTCTCTCAGATGTTTTAAGTTGTCTTAAGATTTTAATTATACCTCCAATTGTTTGTGTCATGCATCTGAGCCAATGTTGCCAGCCTAGTAAAAGATATGGGAAGTAGTTTTTAGAGCACATTGTTTTGGGGGAAATCAGTTACATCATAAACACATTCATTTTAATTAAAATATAATTAAAAGAATACTTTTTTAAAGCTGCAAATCCAAGTAATTCCTTTGCATCATGGATTATAGTTGATATCTTTCAGGAGATTTAGGTAGGTCAATCAGTATATTTAATACCTTTCTCTGAATTCAAGGCTATAGTTAAATGAAGTGACATCTCAAGATCAGTGGTTTTCAAACTTATTTTTACAGTACAACTCAGAAACTATTTACATACATGGATGGGCCTTAAAAAACTTAGAAGGAAATTTTTATTATCTTTCAATTTATTATATTAAATTTTAATTACAATTAAGGTAATTACATTAAAATGTGTACATATAATGTAATTCTATGTCTCTGAAACAAGTGTCTCAAATCTTTGCTACATGTAATATAACTCACAGAGTGGTAGTTGCCCTTCTATTTTGATTTTTGGTAATGTTTGGTCATGACCCCTTACCTTAATTTCATGGCCCATAGTAATTTGCAGCCTGCAGGTTTTAAAAATTAAATGTAGACAAAAAAATGTAGCCTCCTCCCCCAAATCTAGTTCTAAAAAGCTATATGTTTGGGAATATGCAAAAAAACTTTGGGCTTTCACTTTTTCAAATACTCCTGAGAAATCTGAGTCTTACTAGTCTCAATCTTGAGTTAAAATATATAAGTACTAAAATTTCAGGGCTTTGCATAACGAGGCTATCCTCATGCCTAGCATCATTTTCTACAGAGAGCCTAAAGCACTACAACCAAGGCTTTGAAACAAGTTCGACTCTCCGCTGAGAGCTGTAAAGCTGGGTAGACAGAATCATAAAGGCAGAAGCTACATTTATGTAAACCTCACCTGGGGCTCTAAAAGAATGCTGAGGATGCTGCTCAATTGTTGATTCTGATTCAGTATATCTGCTATGCAAATTTTCAGCAGGAGGTCAAATGTAAATGAACTCAGTATAATTAACCATACTTTCGGTCTTGACACTCAAGATCATTAGGTGGCTATACAGCTCATCATTCACCACCTAGAAGTGATTATGTGGCTATCACGCTAGTCTTGAGTAGCAAGGACTGTCACTCCATCTCTCAGACTTTTGTGTGCTTCTTTATTGGTTACTTTCTTCACTGGCACAAGCAAACCCAGTTTTCAGTCACTGTGTGCCTCAGCTGTGAGCAAATCCCAGCTGGGGTTGGCGTTCATCTGCTAGGAAGTCAGATTTGTCCATGTTGTGAGGTATTTAACAGTTACATCATTGTTTTTCAGGAATACATAATCTGTTGTATGTGTATGCCGTGGTTTATTTATCCATTCCTCCACTGATGGACATTTGGTTGTTTTCATTGTTCTGCTTTTAGGATGGCATTGCTATAAACATGGGTGTACAATATATCTCATTTTGAGATCATATATTTTTATTTACCTTTGTTTAAGGAAGTGCCATACTGTAAGTCACATTCTATGAAGGATCCAATCTCTCCCTATCCTCTCCAGCACTTTTTAATTTTCTATCTGTTTGTTTTTTAAATTTTGTTATCAGTGTCAGTGTGAAATCATGTTGCGGTAAATTGCCTGTCAATTCATGTTCTCTCCTATTTTGCAATTGAATGATTCGAGCTTTTCTTACTGAATTGTTACAGTTTTTCATAGATTTTTAAGCATAGCTTTTTATCTAATATCTATGTGCCAAAATAATCCCTTTCCCCCTGCCAATATGTGAGTCCTTATTTTACTTTTGTGATGAAGTTTCTTTTTTTCAAATCATTTTACTGGGACCTCTTACAGACATCATAACATTCCATAATTCAGTCACATCAAGCAGTATTGTATAATTGCTACCACAATCAGTTGCAAAACATTTTCTTTCTTCTTGAAATCCTTTGAGATCAGTTCCCCTTTTTCCCTTCCTTACCCCACTCTGCTCCACCCCCCAGGAGTCTTTTTTCCCCTTATCATAGTTTTTTGTGTGGGCCATATCTTACACAATTCGATATACTCATTCACCTGCAATTCTGTTATGTGAACCCATCAAGAGGGGTTATACAGTCATTGATGCTATCAGCTTCCTATTCCCCACTCCATCCCCACCCTATTTCCTGTACTCTCAGGGAACCATTACTCCTGTTACTGTTGCTGAAGGGTTATCTCTCTTGACTTTTATGTATGGATCTATCTTAAATGTACAAGTGAACATTCTCAAATCTAATATGGTTAAGGAGGTAGAACAAATAAAAGTCATAATAGTAAGGGGAGAGAATGTTAAAGAACTAGAAAACAGTTAATGTGGTTCATCAGTACTATCTGCACACTGGGTGTATCATCCCTTTCATGTGGCCCTTCTGAGGGGAACCCTATCTTACATTGGGTTTTGGATGTCTACCAAATCTACACCCCTTCACATCAATTTGGTTGCTTGTTTTTGAACTTCTGATACCTCTTCCCTTCGACACCTCAATCACATAGGCTGTTATGCTTCTTCCATGTTGACTTTGTTACTTCCCTGCTAAAAAGGTCACTTATGTGATAAAGTCTTTTGATGTGCGAAAATGTTTTATTTTCAGGAAGACTCAGTCCTCTATTTTGTCTTCTGTAGTGTGAATGTTTTCAATTATGTTGAGTAGTGTGTTTGTTCCTTGTATTAGGGCCCTGAAATCTAACCCTATTTTTTCATTGATGATATATCTTCAGTTCTAGAGTTTATATTTGTCTTTAATCCATCTTGAGTTTTGTATTTAATTTGATGTATGGGCCCTGTTCCATTCTTTCACAGATGGAAATCTAATTTGCAAGCACTATTTGTTGAAAAGACATTTTCTTCCCTATTTAATGCATCTTAGTTAATTATCAAAAACCCAGGTGTTTGTAGGTTGCTTGATTTTATTTCTGGGTTCTCTGTTCTGATCCATTGGTCCGCATATCTCTCGGTATACCCAGACTAAGATGTCTTGATTACTGTGGCTGTGTAATAGGTTTTGAAATCAAGGATGAGAGACTGCCTATTTTGTTTTTGTTGTTTTGTAGTGTTTTGCTTTGATTTCATTGCGTTCTATATAAAATTGATTAGTTTTTCCATTCGTTAGAAAAACAGTGTTGAATAGGAATAAGAATTTTACTGCATTTATGCATGGTTTTCAGAAATTGTAATATTGACAATTTCATCATATTAAATCTTCTTCCTATCTAAAACATGTAACATTCCTCAATTTATATAGCTCTGTTGATTTCTTTTTTTTTTAATCATTTTATTGTGGGCTCATACAACTCATCACAATCCATCCATCATTCCATTGTGTGCCAAGCACATGGTGTCATCATTCTCAAAACATTTCCTTTCTACTTGAGCCCTTGGTATCAGCTCCTTATCTGCCCCCACGTCCCCATCCTCGCTCATGAACCCTTGATAATTTATTAATTATTATTATTTTGTTATGTCTTTCACTGTCTGACTCCTCTGAGTTTTTTTCCCAATGATTTTACTGGGGGGGGGGGTCTGTTGATTTTTTTTGGGGGGGGGCATCACTGCTCTCTGGAGGTGGGAGTAGGAGGCCCAGCCCCACAGCTGGAATTGAACCTCTGTCCCAGCGGGCCGCAGTCCCGCGCACAATCACTACGCCACCGGGGCTCAGCCCGGTCTGTTGATGTTTTATAGTAGCATTTTATAGTTTTCTTTATGCAAAAATTTTGTATCTCTAGTTAGATTTATTCATCAGTGTTTCTTCTTTGGGGAGATTATTATAACTGTTTGTTTTGTTTTTAAAAGTTCCTTTAAATTTTCCTTCCTTAATATACAAGAATCTGATAGCCTGCCACATCACCAACATTTTTAATTAGTTCCATTAATTTTCTTATTGGAACTTTGGGGTTTCTACATATAACACCATGCCATCTGCAAAGAGAGAGTTTTATATTCTTCTGTACCAATTTTTATGCCAACTTGGAGAAATTTCTCTCTTTCCCTACTTTTTTTTAGTGTTTTTAATAAAAAAATGAATATTGGATTTTGCACAATACCTTTTATGCATCTTTTGATATTATCATATGGTTCTTTAGTTTGTTTACATTGGTTTTTTTCTAAAATTAAGCCATCCTTGCACATCTGGTATAAGTCTCACTTGATTATGATGTTTTATTTTTAATGTTTTCTATATCAATCTGTTAATTTAGTTACATAATGTGCTTCTAGAAATTTACTCATTTCTTCTATGTTTTCAATTTTGGGGGCATTCAATCATTGGTAATATTGTATGATTTTTAAAAATTTTAGTTGACTTTGTTGTAATATAGCCCATTTCATTTAATTGCTTCTTTTCAAATGTTAAATTTTCGAGTGGTATATCAATTTTGTTAATTCTTTCAAATAACTGACTTCCTGTCTGTTTTATCTCCCTACTTGTTTTCAGTTTTCTGATTCATTTATTTCTGTTCTGATTTTTATAGTTTCTTTTCTTCTATTGGATAAGGGCTTATTTTGCTGATTTTGTTCTATCTGTTGTAGGTGTTGTGTTAAGGCATTGGTTTTAGTCCTTTCTTCCTTGTTGGTGCGTGCACGTATTCTTGTGGTTCCCTATTACTGTAGCAGTACTCTCTGAGTACTGCTTTTGCTGTGTGCTGAAGGTTTTGGTATGCTGTGTTTTGTTCTTACTTGTTCTGAGGAATTTTTAAATGATACTCTTCACTTATTCAATTGTTTTTTTAATTAAAAATCATTTTATTAGGGGCTTGTACATCATTTTTCCAATACATAAATAATTATACTGTGATAAGAACCCTCGCACGTCCGCTGCCGTCATCATTCTCCAACTATCTGCCCTTTCCCCCAGCCCCTGGTGTCGGTTCCTCCAACCCCTCCCCTGTTCCCTTGCTCTCTCTCCCCCATCAACCCTCAATACTTTATAAATTATTGTTATTCTGTTATATGTTACCCTGCCCGACACCTCCCTCAGCCCATTCCCCCATGCCCATCCTCCAGATAGGTCATATGTAGATCCTTGCAGCTGGTTCCATCACTACCCCATCTTCTCTCCACCCATCCAGTAGTTCCAATCTAACCACCGGCCCGAGGCATCAAGAACAGGAATCACTTCATTACGAGTGAGGGGAGGGGCAGGGTGGGGACCTAAGGCCCACTGGTGGGTAATTGGCCACCCCTTTACAGAGGAGCCACGGGAAGGAGGCAGGCTAGTCAGACTGCAGCCAGGCAGTGATGATGCATACAAGCTTCCTCTAGTTCCTGAAGTCTCCCTACCCCCCAACCATCATGCTCCCAACTCTACCTTGCACATCCGGATGGACTGGAGAAGGTACACTAGTGGAGAAAGGGGCTGGAGATATGGGGAAATCAGGATGGATATTCGATTGTTTTTGAATCAGAAATTGTTCTGTTTCCATATAATTGATATTTTTAAGTTAGAACTTCCTATTACCGAATTTTGCTTTTAAAGCAATGCGATCTTAAGAGACAGCTTGTAGTATCTTTGTGTTTAAAATTTTATTAATGCTTGCTTTGGGGTCTAACATATGACAGATTCTGGAGTAGAGTGAATGTGCACTGGGAAAGAATGTATACCATATTGTAGTGGGGTACATATTCTGAATGTGTATGTATAAGAGATCAACTGCTATATTTGTTTAAGAGATGAATGCTGTTTTATACTTTTGTATCTTTTCCAAATGATCTGTCTTTCCTCAGGAGTGGTGTATTGAAGTCCTCTACTATTGTTGTAACATTGTCATTCTGCTTGTCCTTCTAACTGTGTCACAGTTTGATTAATGTATTTTGAGGGTCTTTCCCTGGGTGCATAGATGCTTATTATGATTATGTCGTCTTGTTCACTTGTGACTTTAATCATAGAATAGCCTTATTTTTTTTCTCAAGAAGAATGTAAAATTCTTTCATTGCAGATGGCATGGTTTTATATGTAGAAACCCCAAAGTTCTCATATTTTTATATTGTTATCTAATTTATGAAGAACTAATATCGCCACTATTGATTATTTTTTACTACAATTAGCTTGATATATTTTTCCATCCTTTGATTTTTAAACTGTGTTTAACTTTGTGTTTAAGGTGGGTTTTTGGAAGCAGCATATTAATGGGTCTTGTTTTCTTATCCATTCTGCTACTCTCTATCTCTTAGCTGCTAAGTTTAATCCACTTACAGTGAATGTTATTAATATGTTTGATTTAATACTGTCATTTTGCTGTATTTTTAAATCATGCTACTGGTTTCTTTGCTAATCATAATTTTCTATCCAGAGTTCATTTTGCTGGTGTATTTTCTTGTCATTTTTCTTTGCTGTATGTGTTTATATTTCTATTTAATTGTTTTTTATGGTTTTATCTTTTTAATTTTGCCAATATTTTTTCATTTTTTGAGATTAGTTTTTATTATTTTCTTTCCAAGTTTAGGACTGTTTGTTCTCTTTTGTGAACCATTCAACTTTTTTCCCTTGCAGTTGACAGTTTTATATCTTTTCTATTCCCTTGATTACTTTATTATTATCTTCACTGTGGAATGCTATTTCTGATTTTCTAATTTGAGTCTTGTAGGGTGTATCGCTTTGTGTATGATTTGAGTGCTTTGATTTTCTTATGATGGTGTCCCGTCTGATGAGGCTGCAGAGGTGAATTGGATTTTACAAAGCTGATCGGCCCTATTTACTTTGGACCAATGAAAACTGATGGACATTTATCTGCTCATCTCCTCTTAGACCAGAAAAGAAGTCTGACCAACCCATGTGTGAGGAGCATGAGGAAGAGCGCATCAATATCTACTGTCTGAATTGCGAGGTGCCTACCTGCTCTCTTTGCAAGGTGTTTGGGGCTCACAAAGATTGTCAAGTGGCTCCCCTCACGCACGTATTCCAGAGACAGAAGGTAAAGACTTGGTGCTGGTTCATATTCCATAGCCCCTGCTAAGTGTCTGTGGACTTACTTTCTGATTTGGAAGGAGAAGCGCAAACTGCCACCTGACCACTGGCTGTGAGGCTGATGGGCTCAACTGGGAGAGATGCTGCATGGTGAACATGTGCTAGGTTCCCTGAAGCGTGGCGAGAAAGGGTTCATCAGTGCAAGAAAGGGTACAGACATTTGAATGCCTCAGTGAGAGTGGGGAAAAAGTGTGGAGCAGAACACAGATACCAGGCTTACTGGTCAGAGAAAGAGTAGTGGAGTCCCTTAGACTATCACTCTTAAACTTCATGTCCAGAAGTAAATTCACTTCTATGTTAAGATAATAAACTGCCTAGTAAACTACTTACTAAAAGGGCAGTATTGACCCAAGAACAATATCCAGAGAGATAGAAAAGGTGGAAGAAGGGAAAGGGGAAATAAAGGGAGAAATTAGCATGAGGGATGGCACATTGAGAGGGCTGCAGAGAATGAGTTGAAGAAGAGTGTGTATGGATTGAATGTAAAACGATAATCATCTGTGTAATCCTTCACCTAGTTCACAATAAAGTATTTTTAGAAAGAAGGGGTGTAAAGAGATAGGTAGCTGTCCGTGTGTACTTTTGGAGGTTACTAGATGGCATCTAGGCAACATTCAAACTGCTTAGGCATTAAGGAAGTTCAGAGACAAGGTAAGCTTTTCACTTTAATCACGGAATATTTTTCATCCTTCCTCAATGAAAAATTACTTGTCTCCCTGAAACTATTTTCTCCCACCGTTTTAGTGGATGAACATTACAATGATACCGAAGGAACTGTAAAAAATATCACTTGTGCTACTCTTCATATTACCTATGTCCATTGCTGAGGGGCCTCTCCTGAGTGTGGCCTGTCTTTTACCCCACATTCCTGGTCCCAGATCCCCTTCTGCCAAACACAGCATCTCCCCAGGTCATTCCTACCCTGTGTGTTACTTTGGGTTGACTAGAGGAACAATTCCAGAGAGGCTTATGTGTGTATGAGAAAGAGGTATGTATGTAAGAGGAATTGAATATTGAGAAAATGTCCCAGCCCAGACTAGATCAAGTCCCTAAGTCCAATATTAGCTCATCTGTCTAATATCAATCTAGAAAATCCTCTTCAGACTCATGAAACTCATACACGTACACATGGCACCAAAGGCAGGAAGATCACAGGCTAGGGAGTGAAAGGTCTTGTGGATTCAGTGGCGGTAGAAACATCTTAGTACTGGCAGGCAGCTCCACATGACTCCTCCAGTTCCCAGGGCATGGGGCTCTATCAGCATGGTGCCACGAATCTTTTCAGTAGAATGTCTCTCAGGGAGTGAGCAGAGAGTGAGTATGTTTCTCACCTCCAAGGGGGAAAATAGAGGAATTCCCAGAATCCTCAGCGGAAAGCCATGTCCTGACAGAGGCTTCATTGGCTATGCAATGATTGATAGGCTAAACTCCACCCCTTCACTCATAATTCTGTCAAAGTGACAAAAGGTATATATAACTATCACACCCTGCCATCTTTGTTTCTTGTATGAGCAGAGAGGGACTTAACTAGTTGATGCAAATAAAAGTGGGATGGATGCTTGAGAAATGTAGCCACTCTTACACCAAATTGAATCACTTCTGAGTCATGTTGACTCTATGTTTGTCAGAGTAGAACTGCTCCACTGGGTTTTCTTGGCTGTGATTTTTATAAAAGTGGAGCTTTCTGTGGCATGACCAGTGGATTTGAACTGCCAACTCTTAGGTTAGTAGATGCAGACAAGTCATTGCATCACCCACAGACCTACTTTAGGTACTGAGAATTTGAGCAGCTCCATATCTCACTTTCTTTCACTTATAATAATAGATTCCACATTTTTCCAGTATTTTGTTGAGAGAATCAAAGTTGGAATCAAGTTGGACACCAGCTGTTGAATAATACTAGTTAGAGTCAGTAATTAATAACTGCTAACATCCAAGATGATCAAGTCGTTTCTGACTTATAATGACCCTACTAAAACAAGCAAGAAAAAAGAGAATTTAATGAGGTATCGATATAATTTATTATTTTTCTATCTGCTTATTGATTTTTCCCTTTCCCTCTAAAGAAGAGCATGTTAAAAATGGATGGCACCTGCTTTCAGAGTACAGATCCCTGACAACAGGATTCCACTAATCAGTTCTGACATAAGTCAAATACCTTATCATCTTCATTATCATTTCCTTTTATTATCAGCATCTTTATATATATAAAATAATTTTAAAAGTATGCTATATTATCAGAGAAACATTATTAAACAAAAATCAAAATGAGAAACCATTTTTTCTCAGCATATTCCCCATCTAGGTCCATTCGCTTCTAAAGGCAGTGGTTCTCAACCTTCCTAATGGCGTGATCCTTACATATGGTTCCTCATGGCCTGGTGATCCCCCGAGCATAAAATTATTTTCATTGCTACTTCATAACTATAATTTTGCTACTGTTATGAATCTGGTGAACCCAGTGAAAGGGTTGTTTGACCCTGCAGGGGTCATGGCCCACAGGTTGAGTAATGCTGCTCCAGCCCCTCCTCAAAGAATTCTATCCTCCTCTATTAATCCCCTCAACACAGCAGATTTGGTGTCCCTAAGGGACATTTGAGTTTGGGAAGAAGTCTGAAGGGGTAAGATCAGGGATGTAGGGTGGATGGGGTAAGGTTTATTAACAACACTCAAATGTGAAAGCACTTGCTACCCCCCAGGAATGAGTAGTTATATGATTGTAATGGAAAAAGTTCCCTAATGCAACTTTTCTCATCATTTTTTCACCAAAACTTCCCACGATTGTCCTTTATTCTCCAAGGAGGAAAATTATTTACCTCTTTGAAATCTTAAAAGAATAGCCACCATAACCTTTTGAGCTGACCTCTTAGCCCCAAATTTGACCGGTCTGGCCAATCCCTCAAAACCACTGGTCTTATTAGACCTTACTCTGAATAGTACGGGAAAACCCAAGGCTCTTCTCCAGTTACAATTTATTGGCTGTGCTTTGGCACCACTTGACTTGAAAGCTTGCTGAGACCAAGATGTTCACTTAAAATTGAAGTAGGTATATATCAGGGACACATCCCAGCCCTGTCCAGATCAAGCCCATAAGTACAATACTAGTCCATAAATCACTCTTCAGATTCACACAGCCCCAAGCAATGCTGGAGAGTGCTGGAAGGTCACAGGCTGGTGGGTGCCGAGCTGTGTGGATCCAGTGATGGTGGAAGCATCTCCGGGGCTGGTGAGGTCTCCATGTGGCTCCTCAACCAGACGGTGAAAGCAGAGATTCAAAGGGAGGTTCGCAGGAGTCTCCTCATGAGGAGGTCATGTGCACAAAGAGGCACCACCAGGCTGTGACCTGATTGACAGGTAGGCTCCACCCCTGCACTTTAAGTTGAAAGGGTACACAGGAAACAACCCGACCATGGGAGAGTCTATCTTCAGCAGCAATGACATCAATGGTTGTTCTATGGCTTCCCACCAGTTTCTAGGCTTTCATCACAGCTATTTCTCTTGTAGGCTCAACCATCTTCTCTGTCCTGGCTTCTCTTGAAGACCCTCATGACCACCCTTAAAACATTAGATCCATCTAAAAACTGTTATTTTATCTAGGGCAGTGTTCCCATAAATTTATCACAAAGCTTCAAGAATTTGGGAAGTTGTCCACTTGAGTTTTGTTATATCAAAATCAGTTTTTTCCATGGCACAAAAAAGTTTTGAAGGTACCTCAGTGATATTAAATCAAGTACCTTATTAAGAGAATTTGTCTGCAGGCATCTATTAATTTCAGAGACAGGTTTAAACATGCTTTTCTTGGAATAAATCCATGCAAGTATTAATTGAAACATTAGTAATGATCACTTTTTGACTCACCCCTTTACAGCAGCGGCGTATAATAAATCATGATAAATGATTGGCAAATCATGAAATCGAACATCTGCGAGTGGCTATCTTAGAATTATATCAGCAAATTACATGTTGTAGCCATGTATCTAGGACATGTTACTATGCTAAAAATGATTGTAAGTAGTTCATCATGACTACAATTTAGATACATTTGTACTTCCCTTAGAGCCTCCAGGATTTGGCTTCAGAACTGCTTGAGGTAAGGGTGAGGAGACTCAAGAGATGGTGGATCTCGTACTCCATTTCCTCTTCCGCCAAATCAGCTTCACTTTGGCACCCTGTCATTCCATCTACATTTCCATCTGAGCTCCTAACAAAAAGGTCAGCGGATTGAACCAATCTGGAAAAAGATGAGGCTACCTGTTTCCATAAAGGTGTGTCACCTTGGTAACCTCATAGGGCAGGCCGCTCTATCCTGTTGGGTCTCTTTCAGTTGCAATCAACTTGAGGGCAATGGATTTGGTGGGGGTTTCTTTGGGGGGGGGGAGGGGGTCACATTTTAAGTGTGAGAAAATTAGGACCCAAATTGATTACTTTTCTTGTTCAATGTCATAGAGAAATTAAAGGTATAATTAAACAAAACATCTGAGTCCTCTAAGTCCCCTGTTAGTACTCTTTGTCCTCCATTAGACAACCTTGGTAGTAGATAAGTAGAAAAATCTGAAATCTCTTCTCAGGTAAAAAAACTGAAAGGAGGTGCAAAGTTGAAACGTCTCTCCCAGAACTCTAAGATTGACGCGATGTACCTGTGGCAGTCATGTGCTTATGTTAATTTTATGATTGAAATGTAGGGGTGGAGTCTAGCCTGTTAATCCAGAGATAGCCATTGAGTAGCCAATGAGGCCTCTATGTGGGCATGGCTTTCTCCTGAGACTTCTGGGAAATCTCGTGATATTTCCCTCATGAAGATGAGAAGCTATCTTCCCCAGTTGTTGGGAGTTAGTCTGAGAGAAGATTAATCACAGACAAGACAAGATGGCAGTGTCTGAGGAGCTGGAGGAGTGGGCGGAGAGACCACACAGCTTTGCCCTAATGGAGCCAGACCTCTGAATCTGGGGCAGCCACATGGAGACCTCTGCCAGCAATGAGTTGCTTCTGCCACCACAGGATGCTGTTGATGGACCCTGAGCCCTGGAAGCGAGGAGCCATGGGGAGACCCCTGCCAGTGCCAGGATTCTGTACCCACTGACGTGTGACTTCGTGAGTCAGAAGGAGCCTATATAGACTGATTTCATGCATATGGGTTAATATCGGACTTATGACTTTGAACTGGACTGGGCTCAATGTCCTGTTCCTC
>PVJH01026805.1:0-29569 GCA_004026705.1 Nesogale talazaci
GCATTGTTGCTAGTTGCCACAGAACCTCCCCACACCCTAGTGACCCCGTGTGTTACAAAGGAGAACTGCTCCATAGGGTTAACTTGGTTGTAGTCTCTACGGAAATAGATCACCAGGTCCTCTCTTCTGCAGAACTGCTGCACAGGCTTTAAACCATCAACCATTCAGCGGTCGTGATTAAAAACAAACAAGCAAACAAAACCTCGGCCATTCTTTTATCTAGAGAGAATTTGGAGAAAGGAGGCATGCCCCCTCCCCCAACCCTGAGTAGGCAGGAGATTTGGATGTAATCTGAAGGCCGGGAAGTGACACCATGAGACTTCCAAGGCCAAGGCAAGAAAGGTGGCAGGAACAAGGTTGGGCACAAGGTCATTCCTTGGTAGGTCATTCCTCTGGATCTCTTAGAAGATGTCTGCTATCTTAGCTTCACTCTAACGCAGCTGGGGTTTACATTTCTGTATCCTGCTGAAGATCTCATACCGTACATTCTGAAATTATCTTTCATCAAGTCTGGGAAATTCCCTAGTCTTGTGTCATTGAATATTGCTTCTCTTAAGTGTTCTCTATTCTTTCTTCCTGGAAATCCTATTAGTTGTATATGGGACTGACTCGTTCTATTGTTCATATTTTTTTTTGTTTTGTTTTTGGTGTTTTCTTTTTTTCTGGGGGGGGGAGGCAATCACTGCTCTCCGGTGGTGGGACTAGGAGGCCGAGCCCCACTGCTGGAATTGAACCTCCATCCCAGTGGGCCGCAGTCCCGCGAACAACCACTATGCCACCGGGGCTCAGCCCTATTGTTCATATTTTTAAGGAGATATTAGGTAGGCATCAGGGTGCTTGCATTAAGGTCTGTGATTCAAACTCATCAGCTGTGCAGTGGGAGAAAGGGGAGGTGTTCTGCTTCTGAAACTATTTACAGCCTCAGAAAACCCATAGGAAACAGTTCTCTTTTGGCCTGCAGAGCCGATACTTGGCAGATTGGACTCCATGGCAGTGTTTGAGGTTTTGGTTTGGGTTGGGTGCTTTGAGCTTCTTGTTGTCATTTCTCTGATGCTGTAAATCAGCATTGACTTGGTGGTAGTGAGGGAGTTGGGGGTATAAGGTGCTTCACTTGGGGTAATTTTCTTTTGGGGGAGCATCACTGCCCTCTGGTGGGAGTAGGAGGCCCAGCCTTGCTCCTAGAGAGCTGCTGCTGGAATTGAACCACCAGCCCAGTGGGCCGCAGTCCTGTGCACAACCACTACGCCACCAGGGCTCAGCCCTGGGGTAATTTTCTTTATCACTCTTCTGGTTCATTAATTTCTGTTTGACTTACACATTGAGATATTTTTTACTTGATTATTATCTTTTGTATTCTTCAAACTCTTTTTAGTTCTTTTCCCAAATATCCACATTTTTTCATCCTGCTGTTTTTCCCACCCTAGAGTCTCTATTTTCTCTCTGTCTTTGGTCCTTTTAAACATGCTAACTGTATGGTCTCTAATTGTTTGGTATCCGAATACCTAACCCTACTCTCTCTTTCTCCTGTTGGATTGCTTCTTCAACTGTTTGTTTGTTTGTTTGTTTAATTGTGAGCCCGTTTTAAGCACAAATTATCTGGGGGAATTCTAGGAGTCCTGATTGATGGCGTGTTCTTTCGTGAAGTTTTGGTTTTGTTTCCTCTAAGTTCTCCAAAGCTCTAACTTTACAGTAAACCAATTGCTTCACTGTAGGCTTCCTGGGCCACACATTAAAAGCATATTCTGCTCCCAGGCCTTAGAAGAAAGAGGTAGAACTGCCCTGGTTGGTTCCAAATTATGAGTCAGAACTGACTTGATGGCAGTGATGCTGGCAGAACTTGAGGGCATAAGAGGTAGCTGCTGGCAGATGCCATCGAGTTGGTGCCAACTCACAGTAAGCCTATGCACAAAATATTGCGTGGTCCTGCACCACCTTCACAATTATGTTTATATTTGAACCCATCCATGCAGCCACTGTGTCCATCCTTCTTGTCGAAAGTCTTCTTGTTTTCACTGACCCGCTGCTTTACCAAGCATGATGTCCTTTCCCGGGGGCTGGGCTCTCCTGACAATATGGCCAACATGTTCATACCTGACATGGAGTCTCACCACCTAGTCTCCAAGGAGCATTCTGGTTGTACTTTTTCCAAGACAGATTTGTTCGTTCTTTTGGCCGTCCCTAGTATTTTCAATACTTTTTGAGCGATAAGAGAGGAGACAAATTTTTTTCACAGGTAACTTCCTTCTATGTGGAATCTAGACCAAGATAGGCAAGCTTCTTTGGGTCAATGGGTGGGATTTCTTTTTCTAATCTATCCTTACATGAGGGCTCCAGCTTTGGGAGCACACCATCATCTCCTGTGCTACTGCCCTGCCACTGCCCCCTGCCTCCCCAAGTGGGTATGGAGATATGCAAGCCCCACTCTTCCCACTCCAAGATAATCACATCATCTCTTCCCAAGCCTGATGCCCGAGTTTTGCCCTTTTCATTCACAGACCTTCTCCATCTCCCATCTGCTCCTCTATTCATTCAAATAAATACCAGTTTCTTTCTAACTAGCTGGGGACAAGGAGTTTCTAGGTTGCCTTGGTCACCGTTTTGCACTAACTAGAAACTAATTTCTTGTATACAAGCAAAGATGAAATCTGCCAGGGCCAAAATACATGGCTGTGATATTGGCATTCTTTAAGTATCTCTGCTAGATCGATGTACTCATTTAAAAATTTGCCCACATATTTTTTCCATATTGTAATCATGAAAGCTAACCTTTTCACAACTTTGCATTAGACAGTAGGATAAAACAATTCTGCCATCAATTCAATGCCGCCTCACAGGGACCCATAGGGTAGAGAAGAACTGGCCCTATAGGCTTCTGAGACTATAAAGCTTGATGGGACAAGAAAGAATTGTCTTTCTCCCACAGAGCAGCTGATAGTTTTGAACAACTCACCTTGGAGTTATCAGCCCAATGCATAATCCAGTATGCCACCAGGGCTCCCTCCTCCATAATCGTAACTCTGTAATCACTCCACCTTGGTTGATCTTTCTATACCAGTACTCTTGTCTTTAATACTTCAACGTTATCATTCAATCCTTAACCAGAAAGAAAATGTAGAGTAGTGGGGGCGGCGGGGAATGCATACCTGAACTCTGGAAGCAGAAAGACTTAGTTTCTTTGCTTTACATCCATGTGTCCGTAGGTGAATGGCTCTACCTGAGCCTCAGAATCCCTGCAATTAAAGAGAGTGAATGGAATTAAAATTAGAGGTAATACTTATAGAGCCTCAGACACACATATGGTCTTGAATCCCTACGTACCCTTGAGGTCTCAGGCTTTCCGTGACCTGTGTGTGTCCCCTTTGGCATCAACCACAATGGTTAACGGGGTGATCCTTCAGGATAAAGTTAGTTCCATTGCCCCACTGGTCACCCACTATTGTTTTCTGTTCTTAGAATTTAACAAAATTTTTGTGTGCTTCTGGTCATTTGGGGACATAACTTGAATTGACATAACTAACCCTCCAAATCAAAGTTGAAGGCATCACGTCAATTCTGACTCATGGAGACCCCCTGAGCGACCGAGCACAACTGCTCCAAAGGATTTTCCTTGAATGCAATTTTTTTGAATCATTTTATTGGGGGCCCGTACAACTCTTATCACAATGCATAAATCCATCCATTGTGTGAAGCGCATTGTAAACTTGTCGCAACCATCTTTTTCAAAACCTTTTCTTTCTACTTGAGCAGCTGGTATCGGTTCCTCATATTCCTCTACCGTCCCTCACGATCCCTTGATATTTTATAAATTAATAGTTTTACATGTATTACACTGACCAATGTCTCCCTTCACCCATTTTTCTGTTGCCCATCCCCCAGGGAGAGGGTATAAGAAGATCCTTGTGATCGATTCCCCCCTTCTCCCTCAGCTTTCCCTTCCCCTTCTGGTATTTCTACTCTCATTATTGGTTCTGAGAGGTTTATCTGTCCTGGATTCCCTGTGTTTCCAGTCCTTATCTCTACCAGTGTACATTCTCTGTACACATTCAGTGTACATCTCTAGCGGGATTTGTAAGGTAGAATTGGGATCATGATAGAGGGGGCTGGGAGGGGGGTGGACATTAAAGAACTAGAGAAAAGGTGTATGTTCCATCAGTGCTATACTGCACCCTGACTGGCTCATCTCCTGCCCGTGACTCTTCTGTAAGTGGTTATCCAGTTGCCTACAGAGGAGCTTTGGATCTTCACTCCGCACATACTCCCTGTCATTCACAATGATATAATTTTTTGTTCTTTGATGTCTGATACCTGATCCCATCGACACCTTGTGATCACACATTGGCTGTAATTTTCATGGAAGCAGATCACCAAGTCTTTCTTCTCTGTCACTTGTGGGTGGATTTGAACTGCCCACCTTTCGGTTAGAAGTCTACTGCAAATTATTTGTGCAACTCAGGGCCCTTCACCAAACCTCCCAACCCAATAGATGAGCCTTGAGTCGTACATCGATTTAAATGTGGGAGGAGCTAAGGAGAAAAGGCCCGGTGGTCATTTGTAAGTCTCCAGTGGAAACATGCTTGATCCAGGATCCAGACATCAGCGCTGAAAGGGGCCTGAGAAGGCCTCAAGCTGAGTGTAAGGGACAACATGGAAAACTGCCTTCTTGAATTCAGCCAGCCAGTGAGCAACACACCTATGAACAAACGCCAGACTTTGCGAGTCCAGGAAGGAGCTTTCACAAGAGGAACGTTCATCAACCAAACAACCAAGGCTGCGACTCACCTTTTTTTGCCTATTAACAGCTGATCATCTGAAAAGCAATTCAGATTGTCCTTGTTAATCATTTGCCTCCCACCATGTTTCTGTGGCTCTGTCAGTCTATCAATTGTAACTTTCCAGGGAGCTTTATGACTCCGGGTGCACAGGAGATGGTGAAGGGCTGTGTGCTCAAGGAGATCATGAGGGACTGCTTTGCCGTCATCTGCCATTAGGTGCCATGGATCCAAAGCCTGAACAGGAACCCTTTTACATTCAGGGTGCGTGCTAGAAGTGGCCCTATTGCTCGTCTGTCATTGCTATTTTTAAATGCTTTTAATATTTTCCCCACACGGGAACTGAAAACATGCCTTTCTTTAATTTCTGCGTGGTTAATCCCTTGCAGACTCAGGAAGCTGGCAACTTTTCCTTGTTGAGTGATGGGCTCCAGACTGTCCTCGGAGCGGCGGCCACCCAGCTGAGTGATGGATGCCATTTGTCAATAAGGAAGCCAGACTGGAGAAGGAGGGCGGGCAGTGGCAGTTAACAACCGTTACCTCCACGAGAAAATTCAAAGACCACGTGGTACCAACAGTGGGCTGGGAAGGTGGTGGAACTGGACAAAGGCATAGAGTCCCCAGCCAAGTGTTGGGAGGGGCTTGAGACCACTGGAGAGCACAGAATAAGTGGAAGTAAGTGTCCCTGACTGAGAGCAGCAGCACTGTGACAGGCCACAACGGCAGGAAGACAGAAGGCCCAGAAGCCCTGAGAGCTGAGTGGGGACTGGTGAAGGACTAAAGCACTAAGGCATCTCTTTAGGTCTTAGTGGTCAGTGACATCGGGCTAAGAGCCCTGGTGGCACAGGGGTTATGCAGTGGGCTGCTGGCCTTAACGAAACCACCAGTGCTCCATGGAAGAAAGATGAAACTTTCTACTCCCATGAAGAGTTCCAGTCTCAGAAACCCACAGGACCAATTGTGCCCTCTCCTCTAGGATCACTATGAATGAGGATTGACTTGATGGCCATGAGCTTTGTTTTGTTTTGTTGGTCCTTAGGGAACGGATGGCAGAGCCTTAAGAGAGAAGAAACTTGAGTTCCTGGATCACCACATGGAAGATAGTCACCCACCTGGCAGCAGTATCTACATCAAATGATGATATGAGACAGAAATAACTTTTGGCTGTGATAAGTCACTGACACTACAGCCCTGGTGGTGTGGTGGGCTAAGTGTTGGGCAACTAACTACAAGGTCAACAGTCCAAACCCACCAATAACTCCATGGGAGGAAAATGAGGCTGCCTGTTCCATAAAGATGTATAGTCTCTGAAACACAAAGATGCAATGCTTCTCTGTTCTGCAGGGTCACTATGAATCAACTTGATAGCAATGGTTCTGCTTTGGGTTGTTACACTAGTTAGCATGCATGGTCCAATTTTATACCAAACACAAGCAAAATTTAGTGGGGAGAGGGGTCCTCAATGAAAGGATGAGAACAGGCAGAGATGACTATTACTAGTGTTCCTGACACTTAAGGGAGTTCCAGGGAAGTTGTCACACAACTGCCGCTAATGACAGCAGTAAGAGTAAAAGATCAATGTCTAGAGGCCTCAAGTAAGGATGGCTCGTACTGCTCAATCCAGCAGGTCTTCAGAGTCACCAGGAAGAAGAAGGCACATTGCTAACAGAGATTGGCTGTCTCTTCCATGATACTTTGCCGGTTTCCCAGGAAGGATTTTCTGGGGAAGCTAGCATAGATGGCAAAGACCATCTACCACCTGTCAGCTGACTATATAACGTCCGTAACTGACGAACCAGGACAAGGTGAAGACGTTTGCCAGGCCCCATGAATCTACTAACACCTGGATCTGAAGCACCTCCTATCTTGTACCGACCTTGCTAGTTCAGGTCATTTCAGGAGTATCTGCAAAATGATGTCGTGTTGTAGACAAAAATGTATGATAATCTCCAAGGACCCTTGCCCTTGTATAATTTCACCTTTGAGTGTGAAGACGCAATCAGCGCTATCAAGTTGATTTCAACCCATAGTGACCCTATCAGATAGAATAGAACTCTTGGGACTTGGGGGGTTGTGAATCTTTATAGGAGCACATAGCCTCATCTATCTCCCAAGCAGTGGTGAGTAGATTTAAATCCATGATCTTGCAGCTCCCCATGCTCCTTGTCATGTGAGTAGAACTAGTGAATATGCTGAAATTATTTCTATAATTATGCTACATTGTATGGTGTGTTATACTGAGTCCTCTAGAGAAGCAAAAGTAGTGACACACACGCATAAAGAAATTTATCTCGAGAGAGTGACTTGCACAATTTTAGAAATGAGCAAATCCAGTGAGGTTCAAGTCCATGGATTGAATGCTGTTAAGTTGGAAGTTTTCCCTTACTCGCATATCTACCAAGGCTGGAGAACCAGGCAGCAGAAAGACCACAGGTTGGAGGAGGCTGAGGAAGATGAGCCCAAGGTCAGCAGGTCAAGTATATAGCTTCAGAGACAAGTGAATCCAAGGTTGGCTGTCAATGTGATATGCCACTAATAACTCCCATGGTTGACGGGCAATATGGCAGGCATTAACTCAAGTCTGAAAAACTGGAGGGTAATGCAACAGACACAGGATTCACACCAATAAGAAAAGAGAGTCAAGTCTCCCCACAGAGTCTGCTCAAGGAGGAGTAGACCACACACCCCAGAAAGCTCCCTTTCAATTGCAGTAGCATAATGGCCAGAGAAAGCAGGCTGCACTTCTTCTTAATCCTCTTACAACTGTTTATTGTTCATAACAGATTCCATCATGAAGTTGATACCACTATGTTAAAGCACATCATGAAGGATGCCTCAACCGCCAGACTACTACTACTACTACTACTACTGAGAATCTTGGTCCAGTTAAGTTGGACACAAGCCCTAACTATCCTTTTGATGAGAATAAAATTATCCTAGATGGGACTGGCTTAATCATCTGGCTTAATCAACAACCCCCATACACACACACCTGTTAGGCAGAGCCGTCACCCCCACCCCCTTCTCCAACCTCTTCCACCAGTCTGTCTTTAAAAGCAGGGTATTTCTCTGGCTCATCGCAGAAGAGACCAGCAGAAAGACACATGCTGGCTGGCTGGGATGAAAGAAAACATCCAGATTATCTGTCTAGGAGGCCATGTGGTAAGGAATTATCAACCCGGTCTAGGAGCTGGGCATAGTCCTCTGAGGACAGCCAGCAAGGAAACAGACCATCAGCAGAACTGAGCCCTGTTAACAGCCAGCACACTCGGGAGAGGAACGCGAGTTTCAGGTAAGAGCCATAGGGCCAGTTGACACTTTGATGTCAGCAGGAGGGACAGTGAGCAGAGGACCCTGGCACACTGGATTGGACTTCAGATCTACAGGACTGTGAGGTCATACATGGGTGCTGCTCAGGCCCCCTCAGCTCCTGACCGTGACTTCTGTGCGCATTGCCCATCTTCTAGGCACTTTCCATTCTCACAGCCCCCCTAAACCTAAAGCCCTCCCTGGAGAACTTTGGCTTCTGCCTTTGGGTTTCTGAGCCCAAAATACAGACTCAGACTGGACTGAAAAACAACTGGGGTTAGGAGGAAGCCTGGTTTGTACAGAGTTGGAAGGGTCTCTAGAAAGCCACTTAGTCAAGCACTGGCCAGGAGACAATAGTGTCACTAGGGTTGGTGCTATCCAGTGTGGCAACCATGGTGTCACCTCCTCCCTGAGCTAGATGGACTGGCCAGCACACACACACACACACACACCTGATGGGCAGAAGAGCCAGGTCCCGCCCCACCCCTCCCAGCTCCCCCTGCTCTGCCTTCCCATCTCGGGGGTTCCCCACAGTTTCCCCTCTCTCCCACTGACCAGCCAATGTGGAGACGCTCCTCTTCCTCTAATGGTAGGTGCCATGCCCACCCTCCTGCACCCTGACTGGCTGACGATGAAAGGATAAGAGTGCGATTTACCGAACTGGGTGTCCTTGCCTTGGTGGCCCCTCCCCCTGCAACACCAGCCCCCCCTCCCACCTGCCATCACCAACCCTGGGCCATTTTCATGCCATCCCCTCCGACAATAGGAGGGAGTGAGGCCTGCACTCATGAGGCCACTGCTGGCTAAGAAGAAACTTGATTTGAAGTGACTCCTTACTGAGCTTCTTCCTCTTCTCTGTCCCATGCCCCCAAGCCCCTTACTGCTCACCGGTAGGAGCTCTTCCTCCCCCGGTTGCAGTGCAGTTCAACTCACAGAGAGCTCGTGTGATTCAGGTTGGCTGCTTTTGTCCTTGGAAGTAGATCGCCAGGCATTTCTTCTGCTGAGGGGTGGTAGGATCCATCAAACCTCCAAGCATTTGGTTAGGAGCTGTGTACATGAATTCTGTGCCACCCCAGCCTCCATTCTCCTGGGGAGCCCCACCGAAAACAATCTTTTGTCCAGATCAATCTTTTGTGAAGCCTACCTCCTCCATTGGCAAAGGAATCGGGTGAGGTGGTGCACGCGGTGGCCCTTTGTCACTGCGGAGCATTCCCCTATGAATTTCCTTCCTGGACTGCTGGTCTCTCTCCTCTTCCTAAATCACCATGTATCGGGTGAGGGAGCGATTGCAGCAGCTGGTATCAGAGTTCCTTTTAGGGAGAAATGGTCCTTCTTTAGAAGATGTGAACGATCGCTTCTCGGCCTTTTGGCTAAGATCAAGTGTAGAAGATGTGAACTAGAAAAGAAAGACTCTAAGGATAGACTGTAGCGGAAGACCATGAAGTAAGGCAAACAGACTCTCACATATAAGGAATGAAGGGAGAAAGTATGGTCTGAAGAGAATCAGGCAGCCCGCTCCCCGCCCTCGCCCCCCCCCCCCCCTGAGGACAGTGGCCAGAGAGGACTCTCCAGGGTGTGAGAGAGGAAGCACTTGAACTGTCAAGCATCCTGGTTCCTGCAAGTTACCTTGATTACAGGGTTCTGATGTGACTCTCCATTCTACAAGCATAGGCCTGAACTTAAGTATCGTCAGCTCTACCATGAAGTCACCTAATGCAAGCAGTTCGTAGGAATGCCACATTCCTTTTCTTGACCATTGTCTTCATCTGGTTACTCCAGAGAAGCAAGGCCAGGGAATTCAGTGCAATCAAAGAAAGCACTGCCTTGTCCTGCTCTAGGCTCACAATTGTTGCTCCATTCGAAGCCATTGTTGCAGTGATGAGATCAAGCCAACACATTAAGGGTCTCCCTCTTTTTCATTGACCCTCTACCAAGTGTGATGTCCTTTTCTAGGGACTGGCCTCTCTTGATAATATGTCCAAAGTAAGTGAGAAGTCTCATTATCCTGGCTTCTAAGAAGCATTCTGGCTGTACTTGCTCCAAGACACAAGCTTTCCCCCTTTCTGGCAGTCCATGGTACTTGCAATGTGCTCCTCCAACACCATAATTGAAAGGCATCACTCTTTCCGTGGTCTTCCTTAATCTGTGCTCAGTTTTCACGTGCACATGAAGCTATTGAAAATGCCACACCTTGGGCAGGCACACCTTAGCAGCATGGCATCTTTGCGCTTTACCACGTTAGAGAGGTCTTGTGCAACAGGCTTTCCCAGTGAAAATTGTCATTTGATGTCTTTTTGCTACTCTCATAAATGTTGTGTGTGGATCCAACTAAAATGAAATCTTTAACCACTTCAATGCTTTCTCCATTTGTTGTGGTGTTGTCTATGGGTCCAGTTGTGAGCAGTTTCATTTTCTTTACATTGACCTATAATCCACACTGAAGGTGGCAGTCTTTCATCTTCTTCTCTTTCAACAAGTAAGGCTATGCCATCCATGTATTGAAGGTTGTGGAAGAGTCTTCATTCAATACTGATAAACTTTCTTCTTCATATAGTCCAGCTTCTTGGATCATGTGCTCAGCTTGCAGACTGAATACACATGCTGAAAGGATGCAAACCCGATACACATCTCTCTAGATTTCAAAGGATGCAACACCCCCTTGGTGTGTTCAAATGACCACCTCTTGGTCTATGTACAGGTTCCACATAAGCACAATGGAGTATTCTGGAATTCCCATTCTTCCCAGTGTTATACCTGTCTTGTTATAATCCACATAGTCAAATACCTTGCACAGTCAGAAAAAAACACAGGTAGATATTTTTTTTGTATTCTCTGCTCTCAGTCAAAATCTATCTGATCAGTGATGATATTCCTCATTCTACTCCTCTCTGGAATCCAGTTTGACTTTCTGTCAGCAATTTGTTAACTTTAGATAGATGGTAGATGATGATGATGATGATGATGATGATGATGATGATGATGATGATGATGAAGATAGATAGATGATAGATAGATAGATAGATAGATAGATAGATAGATAGATAGATAGATACAGAGAGGTTGATCTCAAGGAAATAACTTGCACAGGTATAGAGAATAGCAAATTCCAAGTCACTAGGACAGTCAGTCTGGAAATTTCTCCTGACTCAAAGAGCTGCAGGAGCTGAAGAACCCAAGGTTGACATGCCCGATGGCAGGCTTCTGATGGCAGAGGTCAATGAATATAAAGTCAGTAGGTAAGGTGGCAATCTGTTGATAACTCCCAGGACCAGCAGGAAATGCAGCAAGCCGCTGACTGAGTCCAAAGACCCCGAGGTAAAACAATGAGCCAGATGCAAAATCCACATCCAGCAAAAATGCATGCAAATTTTTCCACAGTGTCTACATATAAGTTGACCACACTACTCAGGAAAATTCCCTTTCAATTGATTAGTCACTCATAGCAGATCGTATCATGGAGATGATTACATTATATCATCTCATCATGGGGGATGACTACATTTTAACTGCCAAACCACCGAGATCCCTGTTCCAGCCAAGATGACACAAAACCTTAACTATCAGTCATTGTGGAGCAGGGGGGAATGACAGGCCAGTTCTCGCTCCAGGTTCTGACCACGTATACAGACTACCAATCAAAAGCTCAGACAACCAACACAACCTAGTCGGTCTTGACAAACTCCTGCCTGGGTGTAGATCTTTTCTCTGAAACCAAATCCTTTTGTACAAGGAACCTTTCTGAAAAGCAAATCTGAGCACTCCCCAGCACTTTCAGGATCAAACAAAGACCTTTGACATTGACTCCAAGGCCCTGCGGGCACTACCTACTTGTCTAGCCTTGTCCTTTGACAATGCCCAGCTTACACTTAGTATTCTAGCCACTCCAGGCAATGTTCAGCTCTCCAAATTTACCATTTCTCTGTCTCTGCAATGCTGTTACTGCTGTTTAGAGTGCCTTTCCCCCCTCTATCCCTCTGGCCAATCCCTGCTCCCCTGTCAGTGGTCCTGCCATGGCTAATTGTATGTGTCAACCTGATGTCAATGAAGCTATGGTTCCCAGTGATTTGGCCAAACACTAGCCTCATGGTTGTTTCACAATGGAATGGAATGCAATGTAATTATCTTCCATAATGGAATCTAATCAGTAGATTGTGAGGGGATTTTCCTTACTGTGTGGTCCACCTCCAGATTATTAGCAGGCGTTTTTAGGAGAATTTTCTTTTTCTCTCTCTCCACTCTGTGCTCTTTCAATTGCATTGGATCTTGGGAAGCCAAGTCTACAGAAGTCTCTGGTCTGCTGCCTGGCCTACGGATTTGGACTTGCCAGCTCTGACAATTATGTGAGCCAATACCTTGAAGAAATTACTCAGTCTCTCATTCTCATTCTTGATATCACTCTCACTCTCTCCACACATCCACTCTGGTTCTCTTTCTCAGGAAAATTCTGATTAAATAGGTCCCCACTTCTCCCCTGGCTCCTCCAGTCTGAGTCAATCACAGCTGCCAGTACACCATGACCATGAGCTAGCTTCTAACTTCCACTCTAACATGAGTACCTGGGATCAGATTTGTCTCCCCACCCATCAGTTTGCCCACCTGTGTGTCCTTGGCATCCAGATCAGTGCCTCAATAAATATAGAGGCACATATATTGTGGTAGTTACATAATCTACTGTCAGTTTGGGACTTGAGAGGATTAAGAGTGAAGGGGTGGAGTCTAGTCTGTCAATCAAACCATAGACAATGAGCCCTCTGTGTAGGCATAGCCTTCTCCTGAGGATTCTGGGAACTCCTGTATTTCCTCCTTGGAGGTGGAAGACACTTCTCTCTCTCTCTGTTCACACCCTTGGATATACTCTACTGACAAGACACACAGGTCTTCACCATGGGATCTAATGAAGCCACATAATCCTACCCTTATGCCACCAGACCTCTGGAGCCAAAGAAGCCACAAAGAGACCCCGGCCAGCACTGAGATGTTTACAAGAAATCCAAAAGACTTCCAACTCACTGGTCTGTGATCTTTCTGCATTCTAAATCATTGCCTGTGTTTCATGAAACTGAAGAGGACCTTATAGATTGGTATCAGACATATGGGCTAATATTGGACTTAGGAACTTGATCTGGACAAGGCTAGGATGTTTTCTCAAATATTCAATGCTATTGTATATAAACCTCTTTCTTATATACATATGAGGGTGCCTATGAGTTTGTTTCTCGAGTCTACCCGGACTCACACATCGGGGAAGGGAGGAAAAAATGGAGACCTGTTCTTCCTTCGATCCTTGAGTGTTATGAAGGACAGGAACACTAACGATGACATGGCTCCAGCACCGTATTTTGCAGGAAAGGAAAGTGCTGTGGCTATATGTTCCCCCTCCCCCCCCCCAGTGTCCCTGTGTGTTGCTGTTATTGTTATGACATATTGTGGAGGTAGCTCCGACTCATGGTGACGCAATGCGTCTGTTGAATGAAACATTTCCGAGTACTGCGCCATCCTCACAACGGCCGTCATGCTTCAGCCCATTGTCGCGGCCACTGTGTCCATCCATTTGGCAGAGGGTCTTCCTCTTTGTGCTGACCTTTCACGCTATTCTTAAGGTTTTCGATGACTCGTTCCTCAGAAATGGACAGACAATTCCTTCTTCAGAGTCTAGTCTTAGTCTAAAGCTCCACCGAAGCTGAACTGAAACTTGTTCACCTCGTGTGGCCCTCGTGCTGCGCACCATACAACCACAGAGCTGCAAATCCACAGCAGCCATCCCAGTCCAACAAACTTATGGGCCACTGTGCTCTTCGCTGTGACCACGTCCATGCACGTCAGCCTGCGATCGCACTGCCAGGCCGTTACCTTTGCCTTGGGGATGTACAGCACACACAACACACAAGAAGAACCCAGATGACGTGTGACACACAAACACCATGTACACATATGACACAAACTATGCACACGAGGCACATTCTGCACACGCAAAACCCCTCAAACATAGCAGACAGCACAGATAATGCAACATGTGAGCAGAAGACACATGAGGGATACCCACACGGCACATACAACACACAAATAGTACACATACATCACACGACCCACATAAGCACAATGTACACCCAACGCACGTGGCACAAACACCCTCCACAGCACAAATGGCACATACGCCCCCACAAAACACAGAAGCACAAAATACACCACACACACACACCATCTCTTTCTTTCAGCCCCTTCCCTACTGGGGAGGAAGCAATGCCTGAGCCAGGAAGGGCCTCAGCTATGATCTCGCCGAGCATCGGGATGGCACTGAACACAGAATGCCACACTGAAGAGAGGGTCATTCCTGTCCATTTCCACCAGGCATTTGAACAGACTTGCTTGTCCCCTTCTCGTGCCTCCATATTGATTAGCCCCGGGACTTAAATCTGATGCATTAGGCAAAAACAATTCTAAATGCTATTGGAGAAACAAGTTCCAAATGAGCTGTAGCTGAACGTGCATCGATTTGGAAGGCAGGCAGCATGAACACAGACAGTATGGGAGGAGGAAGTAGAGAAGGAGGGAAGGGAGGAGGAGAAGAGAAAACCTTCCCAGAAGCAAGGCGGAGACCAACAGCGTTTGTTGCCTGCTGGGTTCACTGCCATCTTAAGCGGAGGTGCAGTCTCTGTGTCCTGCCGCTCCGCTCTGTCCCTCCGGTCAGACTTTAAGCTCCTTAGACATAGGCACACGGCACTTTGGTGATTAGGGACAGCAGGATTGCCAATGTTTTTGGTGTATAATTGCCTGACTGGTTGCATCAGCTGACATTTGATGGGCAAGGAGTGCCGGCAGGGCCATGGGCAAGTGGTCAATGGTTAACACCAAGGGTGGTGGTTCAGTTACTGCTTAGAAAATTCTCCAGAACAGGTCTACATGCTCACGTGGGGTCACTCGCTGTGAGTCAGAACTGGCACCCAACAACAATAATGACAGAGGGGGACCCCGATGCAGGTGAAGGAGCTGCGTAGAAGCAGTCTGTGGAAGGCTATTGCTTCTGTGGCTGGTGATGGACTTGAAGTCAGTCAGATGGGCCAGCAGTCAAAAGAAGGGGACTAAAAGGTGGACATGAAGTGAGGGAGATCAAGGACAAAGTGGAATCCAGGAAGACAGACCAGAACTAGCATTTGTCTCCTACAGCCTCCAACTTCAATGACTTGAGTAGCCTTCCAACTCTGCCGGTGAACCTTACCATGGGGCTGCATATATGCCAGCCCTAGAAACATTCAAGGGAGAGAATTAAGGGAACCATAATTCCCTTCAGCTAGGTTGACATAGTGAAAAGTTCTCACCTGGCCAACTACTTCCCTGCCTGCTCAGTCCCCTCCCCTCACTCATGCTTGCTCCCGAATAAGCCGGATTGCCGGTATAGCTGGCCGCAACTACTGCATAACAAGCAGCTTCAGAATCACAGTAGCATCCACCAGTGAGTAGCCATGTCTTACTCATTTGTTGATCCATTGGGTGGCTTGCCTCCCTACGTCTCTCATTCCTTTCGGGAGCCAGTTCTTCGGATGGTGCTGACAGAGACACAAGGAGACAGGTAGGAACTCATGGGGCCTGATATGGTCTAGTCTCAGATCTAGAACCCTGCCCTTCTATCCCATTCTAGTAGGCAAGCAAGACATATGGCCAAGGCCAAAGTCAAGGGGTGGGAAGGAAAGAACACCCCGACTATGATGAAGCCACAACAAGAATGTGGATACACAGATGAGACAAGCATTGGCAGCAATGATTTCCCCTGCCCCAGGAGGACAACTCCCTTCTATAGACCACTCCGTCCAAACACATCCATCCCCAGGCCAACTCACTCAAAGACCTTCACTGCTCACATCAATGCATCTCGGGCTGCTTATCCCTCACTGCTACTCCCATCCTTCCACTTTCCCTCGTCCATATCTTACCTAGTAATTATAAGAGGGGGGGAATCTTTTTTTTTTCTTGTCAAATCCAACCCCCAAACCATGCGATGGCGCCGAAGACAAAAGAAAGGCTATTTGTTTTGAAATGGAATGAGATAAAATGAAGTCAATGTCATCAATCTCTAACAACCCTTGAAATTGTTTAGAAGTGTCATTCATAATCACCGCACATTCTCCATGTGCCTCCTCACACCTACCTAATTAATAATATCTGTTTTCTTTCAAGCCCCAGTATTGAACTATTTTTTTATCTCCATTTCCCGTTATTATTTGTGGTGTTTGTATTTAGTGATGACAAGAGTAACCTGGAAAACCTGCTGCGGTGGCCTCAGACCTCTTCTGTCTTCAGGAGCTGGGGGAAGAAAATCAACATCAGTCCAAAGCTGATTCCTATGTGGTGGAAGTCAGACATACCTCTTCTCTCCAACGTTTTTACCGTTTCTGTCAGCATACCCCCTGTAACCCTGTCACTCTACGAGCCAGGAAGCCCACTGCACTGACATGAGTCAGTCTCCTGCTTCTGCTGCTGCCACCACTTATTGCCATCTAGTGCCATACCTCGTGTTGCATCTCTCTCTGTCACCTGGGTCTAGGAGATTCTCAGCACAGGGACCCTGTTCCATTTCTGGCTCTGCTAGGTAGTAGTGAGGTTGCTCTCCCTAACCTTTGGAATCGGCTCCATTTAAGCCCAACTGGATGGCAAAACTGACGAATCCCCTCCTGAGTGGTCCTTATTCTCATGGACCCACTCTCCCAGGGTTCCCTGTGCCTTATTTGCATAGTACCAACCAATCACTTTGAGGACATCAATAGATTGTAGTTAGAAGATCCATGTTAAGTAGTTACCTAACTACACTGCATAGCCGTATTACTTTCTACTGTTTGGGTTTTTCCTGAGCATTTTTGAGGATGAAATTAATTAAGGGGTAAAAAGCATGCAGTGAAATGTCGGATATAGGACAGCACTCAAAATCAAGGAGTTGAGGGCTGAGCCCCAGTGGCCTAAGTGGTTGAGTGCGGGACTGCAGCCCGTGGGCTTGGCGGTTCAAATCCAGTGGAGGCTCTCAGGAGCGGCACTGAGTAGTGCCCATGACCGCCAGAGGCAGTGATGCCACCACCCCCCCCCCCAAAATCAAGGAGTTGAAATTAGTTTCAGTCATCATTCCAAATACATGTTTCTTCAGTTAGCAACCGCTGCGTAACAAACAACTCCAAAAATAGAGTGGGAGAAAAACCAACAGTTAGGCTAACCGATATTGTGGGTCAGAAATCCAGAGCGAAGGAGCTGAGCTCTGGAAGTCTTTGAGTGCTAAAACTGGTGACAATGCTCAGCCAGATGTGAGTTCACATCCACCCAGAGGTGTCTCAGAAGGAAAGCCTGACAATCAACTGGGGGAAACTCAGCAATTAAAAGCCCTGTGGGGCACAAGTCTGCTCTGATGCCCATGGGATCACCATGAGTCAGAGGTGACTTGACAACAACTCATTGGTTAAGCTTGACTCTGCTCCAATGATGACTGAAGTCCCAGCAGGGTAAACTCCAATGAGGAGGAGCAATTCGAAGGACTGCAGGCTTAGCAGACATTTCTCTCACTCAGTGTGTGGGCCCAGGGCCTCTACACCTGGCTCCTCTGGCATGGTGGCCTGAGGGGAGCTGGACATCTTGCATGGTGCCTTGAGCCTCCCAGCCAGCAAGCATGGCCTTTTATGACCCAGCCACTCAAGTGTCTTTGAAGAAATACAATCATAATGTTCCTTAGAAGGGAGGATGATGAGACTTAAACTCTCTCACTATGAACAGGTCTTCCAGAAAGACTACTCACTAGAAAAAGACATGGGGGTTGGTAAAGTAGGGGGTGAGCAAACGTGAGGGGAGCCTTCAGTGAGATGGGCTGACAGTACAGCCACAATAGCCTCCAATGTACCAACAATCACCAAGTTGGCACATAACCGGATCGCCATGAGTTGGCGTCTCCTCAATACCAGTAAGCCTCTATGCTAAGCGTGTTACATAGTTTGCATCTTCCCAACCATCCTGGAGAGACTCCGGTTTATTCTCATTTCACTAGTGGGACAACTGGAACTTAAAGAATGCAGATGACAGATAAACCCAAAGACATGCAGCTGGGACTGTGACACAGCTTTAAAACCTGATCTTTCAGACCCCAAGGCCCATGCATTGTCTCACCCATCCCTTTTGCGTGAACAAAAATTGGGCGGAGGGGGGGGGGGTGGTTTTAAGACCAGGTCAAGGGACACCAAAAGGGCCGCCTTACTTCCTGGGTGGATCTGAAGCACACAGTCCCTTCACATGGCACAGCTCTTGCTGCCCTGTCCCCTGTGTCCCCAACCTTCTCTGTTCCCTCCAGTTTCACCCTTCCCAAGCTGTAGCAGACGGAGCCACACTTTGCTTTTTGTCCCTAGGCAATGATGGGGAATGAACGGCCGTTTTGTCCCTGGCCATTTGCACTCGGCTGCTCTAGGTGGACGCGTGAGGCGAACCCAACCCCCATTCTCCGGGCTGGTTGCCAGACAGCAGAGGCAGTGCTTCAGCGGGAGGGGAAGCGCCTGCTGCCCTGGTGGGCTGTCCCCAGAGGGTTCATAGTCAAGGGTCTGTGTCACCAGCCCCAACCTCCTCCTCCCATTCCATTTCCCTGGCATCCGTCCCCCACCACAGTTTGGGATAAGAAAACTCCCTTGTTTGGGGTCTTTGCAATCATGATGAAAACCTTATTTTTTTTTAACTTCTTCCTCTTAAGAATTCATCGCTGCATTCCAGAGGGGGCATTTATCACCCTGTGCCCAGGCTGCAGACGGCTCCCTCCTTCAGATCCTCCTGCCCAGAAAGGCAGCCTTGTCGGACACGTGAAACCAGCCCCTCTGGACATCTGGACCAGGCGCAGCCCGTTAGCTGAGCACGAGGCCACCCTAATGCCACAGACAGTGCCAAGAGAGCCCTTGTTCCCACTCCCAATGGCCCAGTGAAATGGTGGCAGCTGGGCTTGTGAGGGCAGTGGCATGAGGAGTGGAGCCAGGTCCTCTTGGCTGGGCGCCCTGGGCACCTTCACAGGGCAATCTGAAAGGCAAGCTTTCTTTGCGAAGAAGCTCGGGAAGCTTCCCTGAGTAACTAATGCCTTTTCCCCAAGAATTCGGGAAGTCGGATCAGAAACCGGGTAGTGGGTAAACTATTGCTTTTTTCTGTCAGGCATCCCATCTTGTGACAGAACCTTTCTTTCCTGTGAACAACCAATTCCATTCAAGGGTCTGAGCCTTCCTCCGCGTTCTCCACCCCCATTCCCCACCCCACAAGGCTCTCTGCCCCAGTCCTGGCTGGCCAATCAGTGTACTCCAGTACCCTGGCACTCTCATTGGACATCTGCTGCTAATGCCACCAATCAGAAGCCTGCATGGGACTTTTCTCCCGGAGGGAAGGCCTCTGTTTCCAGGAGGGTCGGATGAGGGCTGCAGCTGCCAGCAGCCATCTTTTGCGCCATGTGGCTTGAGGCTAGCTAAGAAATACAGTGACAATGCCTGGAAGGGATTGTGTGTGTTTCTAGACCCGGCTGCCTCGGAGGGCATTGAACATGTCCGTGTTCCCCACCAATGCGTTCTACTTTAAAAGAAAAATTAAGCTGGTCGACACTGGGCTTGTGTCACTTGCACACCAAAGTTCCTCCCCAAAGAAATTTAGTCGGCAGCCTGGCAGCGGCAACCTTCAGTGCCCTAGCCACACTGTTGCCATCCAAGACCCTGTAGGCAGCTAGGCGTGCCTCTCCCCTGTTTTAGAAGAGTCTCTCCAGCTTGCCCCCTGAGAGCATTCGGCTGAAATGGGAGCAAGGTTGAAAGCGGCTGCCTAAGGGGCTCTGCTGGCTCCAGCATCTCAGGGCACCAGTGGCCTGGAAACCCTAGGAAGAAGCCAGCCCCACCCCTCCCATATGGAAGAGCCTGGTGGTCTGGTCAAAGCTTGACAGAACTCGCCAGGCTGGAGACACAGCTCTCACCAAATCCTCTGTAAGGTTTTCCCAGAGTCACAGGGGGCTGTCCTTTGGTGGGCCACACCCAGATTCTCCCATTAGGTCCTTGGAGGAGCCGTCTTCATGGGTCTGTAACTAGTCCTCCTGCTTGAAAGAGCTGCTGCTGACCTCTGGCTTGAGAAGGGGCAGGCGTGTGAAGGTGTCGCTCCTTGAGCCTGGCTCCCTGGGCAGGGCCGGAGAGGACCCGGCAGTCCCAACACCCTGCATATGAGAGTCTGTGGCCTGAGTGCAAAATTTGCAAGAGATGCTAACCAGGGGCTGGAGTTAGTTTCTCAAGGGCAAACCTAGAGACTCCAGTTACGACGCTTGCTGTTGTTGTTGCTGCTGCTGTTGCTGCTGTTGTTGTTGTTGTTGTTGTTGTTAGGGGTCATCGAGTCAGTCCCAACCCATAGTGACCTTATGCACAACAGAATGGAACACGGCCGGTCCCGTACCATCTTCACAGTCGTTCCTATGCCTGAGCCCATGGGTGCAGCGATGGTTTCGATCCATCTCATTGAGAGCGCACCTCTTTTTCCCCTGCCATTCGACTTTCCCAAGCCTGACGCCCTTCTCCGGGGATTGAGCTCTCCTGACAATGTGTCCGCAGGGCACGAGACGCAGTCTCGCCGTCCTTGTGGCTCGGGAGCACTCTCGCTGTGCTTCTTCCAACAGGAATGTGTTTGTTCTTTTGGCAGGCCATGGTCCTTTCAATATTCTTTGCCAGCACCATCATTCCTTAATTATACCGTAATCAGGATGCCAGTTCTCTTTCTATCCGCCTCCTTTCTCCTGGTTCCCAATGTCTCGCAGGACACAGTAGGCATTTTAGCGATGCTTCTGAAGTCCACAGAACCTTCCACTCAGGAAGGATGGTGGGGTGTCCCAGTAAAGTCAGGTGGGGTGCACGAATATGAAAATAGATCTGTTTTGGCTGACTTGTGCCCTCAGCCATGCAGCCTCCCAGCCTTCCTACGATGCACCCCAGGAAGGGTTAACTCTGGACCCTTTGGCAGCCCTGACCAGGCAGTAAAGAAGGCACCTTCTTGCGAGGTGGATGCCAGGCCTGACTGGTACTTACCACCAGCTCTATGAACAGTGAATGGCTTGACACAAGGGAGCCAAAGGTCAGAGCCCCCAAACCCGGACCCAGGGTCACTAACAAGGGCAGAGAGGCCACCTAACTTTCTTGATATTTGCCACTGAGCCTCATTTTTTAACATCTAGCCTTCTCCCTGGGCATATATGTGACCTATACACACACGCACACGGGCACATGCACCTCGCATACAGACAACCACACATAAAAGCAACCATAACAGACTGCACTTACATTCAGGCAGAGACTGTACCAACAGTGAACACGTTTCGCTCCACTCTCCACTCCCCACTCTGAGGAGCCCTGGGGATGTAATGGGTTATACATTAGGCAACTAACCACAAGGTCAACAGTTCGAAAACAGGGGCGGTTCCACGGGGGCAGCTCTCATGAATCAGCTTGCTGACAATGAGTGGGAGATGAAACTGAGCTTCATTGCCTCCCTGCCCCTCCCCCTTCCATACACCATGGTCCTCCCTAAATGGTTTTCTCATACCACCTTTCCTCTTGTTCTTCCCCTAATGACCAGACTCGCTGAGCACACTTCTGAGAGCCTCGTATGGAATGTGTCTGGAAAGGAACCCTGGTGGTGCAGTAGGTCAAGGTCAGTGGTTTGAACCTATCATCTGCTTGGTGGGAGAAAGATGCAGCTGTCTTCATCTATAAACATTTACCACCTCCAAAACCACAGAGAGCAGTTCTACTCTATCCTAGAGGGTCACTATGCATCCAAATCAACTTGATAGCAGTGGGTTTGGGGGGTGGTTGTTTATTGTTTTGTTTTGTTTTCTGATTTTTCCATGTAAGCACTGTTCTGCAAATGGATTGGTTTTCCTTCTCTATCTGGAGTCTAAAGTCCTGAAGAGCAAAGGACTTTCTTCTTTCTCTGTCCTTCCACCTGCTTCTTCCCCCCTGGGCTCTCAATCAACAATGATTAAACCAAATATCATAAGATGCACAGACCTCAGCCACAGCACCAGGAGGATACCAACTTAAAAAAATAAAAGCTAACTGTAGTGCCTGGTTATAAAAGATATAGTGTCTGAGGTCCTAAAGGATTGGAAACAAGCAAACATCCATCCAGCTCAGGAGCAACAAAACCCACTATGGAAGAAGCACACCAGCCTGTGTGACCATGAGGTGTGAAAGGAAACAGGTATCAGGCATCTAAGAACAAAAATCATATCATTGTGTGCCCACCCTCCCAATATGCTTGCCAAAGACAAATGGGTACATAAACAAACGTGGTAGAGAAAGCTGATGGTGCCTGGCTATCAAAAAATAGAGTATCTGGGGTTTTAACAACTTGAAGGTAAACAAGCAGCCATCTAGCATAGAGGCAGCAAAACCCACATTGAAGAAGCACAACAGCCCGTGTGGTCACTAGGTGTCAAAGGGAGCAGGTATGAAGCATCAAGGAACAAAATTCACATCATTGTGCAGAGTGGGGATCCAAAGCCCATTTGTGGGCAGTTGGACATCCCCTTACAGAAGAGTCATAGGGAAGAGATGAGCCAGTCAGGGTGCAATGTAGTGATGATAAAACATACAACTTTCCTCTAGTCCTTAAATGCTCCCTCCCCGCAACTATCATGATCCCAATTCTACCTTACAAATCCAGCTAGTACAGCTGTACACTGGTACAGATGGGAACTGGAAATATAGGGAATCCAGGACAGATGATCCTCTTAACCAGTAATGAGAGTGGCAATACTGGGAGGATGGAGGGAAAGTGGGGTGGAAAGGGGAAGTCAATTACAAGGATCTACATATAACATCCTATCTGGAGGATGGAAAGCAGAGAAGTGGGCTAAGGGAGATGTCGGGCAGTGTAAGATATGACAAAATAATAATACTTTAAAAATTATCAAGAGTTCACGAGGTAGGGGGGAGCAGGGAGGAAGGAGGAAAATGAGGAGCTGATACCAAGGGCTCAAGTACAGAAAAAATGTTTTGAGAATGATGATGATAGCAGGTGTACAAATGTGCTTGACACGATGTATGAATATATAGATTGTGATAAGCGTTGTATGAGCCCCCAATAAAATGATTAATTATTAAATAAATAAATAAAACATACTTCGTGGGACGGCTTTGACAATTACATGAGATAAAATATTCAATTTGTACTAAAAAAGATAGCTGTAGAATTTGCTCCTTGTCATCTTTATCTACAAAAGGGGACTCAGTAGTATCACAACAGTAGGTTTGTTGTCAAGTTCAAATGCAATAATCCATGCAGAGTGAATCCCAAAGTGTTGGTCAACGGTAAATGCTCAATAAATATTGTTGTCAGCTGCCACCAAGGCAGCCCTGAGTCATGGGGACTCCATGCATAACAAGATGGAGCACTTGGGACCCATACAGTTTTCATTTTATTTGGTGGAATTTATTCGACATCACCTCAATACCAACCTCCACTAACAGATGGGTGGTGGGTCTTCACAGGGGACCAAGCTGGGAATAGAACCTGAATCCTCTGGAAGCAAGAGGGAGGGGTGTGTGTGAGTTGATATCAAGTAGAAAGAAATGTTTTGAAAAGGATGATGACAACATATGTACTAATGAGCTTGACACAATGGATGGATGGATGCATGTATGGATGGATGGATGGATGGGTAGGTGGATGGATTGTGATGAGAGCTGTACATATTCCCAATAAAATTAGTTAAAAATAAATTTAAAAGAATTCTACCACTACTCAAACCCAACCCTGCTACCTTTGAGTCAAAGTACTCGTTATTTGCATGGTTGTGATCATTTTAACCCAACAGTCTGAGCTTGATGTCACTATGAGTTAGAATCAACTCAATGGCAGTTGGTTTGGTGTGAGTGAGTCGGGGTTTTTTTTTCTGCTTTTATTTTGGGGGTTTGTTTTTTCCTTCTGATTTGTATCCCAAGACCACTCTGCTAATCACTCCATTCATTCAATGAGGAAAGCATTCAAGAAGACCTATGTCAGTAGTCCAAGGATTGTCTCTCTGGTCTGGAGGGTATATTTGTGCTGCTCTAAGGCCACTCATAAATATGCCATTTTACTTGCAACAGAAACCAATGCTCATGGTAGCAGCAGTCAAGAAATCAAATGACATATTGCACTGGAAAAATTGACTGCAAAAGACCTCTTTTTAAAAAAATCATTTTATTGGAGACTCATACAACTCTTATCACAATGCATACATCCACCCGTTGTGCCAAGCACATTTGTACATATGTTGCCATCATCATTTTCAAAGCATTTTCTTTCTACTTGAACGCTTGGAATCAGCTCATTTTTCCCCTCCCTCCCTCCCTCATGAACCCCTGATAATTTATAAATCATTATTATTTTTTCATGTCTTCCACTGTCTGATGTCTCCCTTTACCCCCTTGTCTGTTGGCCATCCCCCTGGAAGGGGGTTATAGGTAAGGCACTGTGATCAGTTCCCCCTCTCTTCCCCTAACCTCCTCCTAACCTTCCTGGTATGGCTACTCTCAATATTGGTCCTGAGGAATTTATCTGTCCTGTATTCTACTTTGAGGACTAAGGTGCACCTGACCCAAACCATGGCATTTTCAGTGATCTCATATGCATGTGAAAGCTAGACAATGGATAAAAAGACTGAAGAAGAATGGATGTCCTTGAATTGTGGTGCTGGCCAAGCCTACAGAAAGCACCTCAGGCTGCCAGAAAAGCAACAATTCTGTCTTGGAGGAATTCCAGCCCGAATGCTCCTTAGAAGCGAGGACGGCGAGACCTTTGTCTCACAGACTTTGACCGTGTTATCAGGAGAGACCAGTCTCTGGAAAAGGATAGCATGCTTGGCAAAGGTGAGGGTCAGTGACAAAGAGACAACCCTCCAATGTGATCAAATGGCACAATGGACTGGTACAGAACCGCGGTGTGGCTAGCCCAGGGCTGGGCAGAGTTTGGTCCTGTTGTACATAGCGTCGCTGTGAGTGGGATGAGCCCAGCGGCCCCGAACCACCACCACCCCAGACCCACACCGTATCATTCTACTGAGGCCGTGAGAGCTAGTTCGCTTCTTATTGGGAATCAGTCTTGCATGCTGGCTTAAAGGTCACTGTCACGTGGCCACGTGACCGAGCCTGGCCCAGCGCAAATCCTCGCCTGAGCTCCGCGGCCGAACCTGCTCCCGCTTCCTGCAGGTCACCAAGCATAGACCCGACACGTGCCTGAATGCCAACATCGTTTAATGATTTAAAAAGATCGAGATCAATGGCTTCAGCAATTTCTGGGAAGCGGTAACTCAGCGAGCTGTGGAAGGTTCTCAATTTGCTGTCTCCTGCCTGGCCCCATGGCAGAATTTATGCTGAATGGGCTCCGCTGCGCAAATATATCCTGGGATCTGGCCCCATCCAATCACCCCGCCCAGGAAGCGCTGGCATACTGACATCACCCTCACAGCTGCCAAGTCTCCCTTGCTCTGAGGGGCACTCTCTCATTTCACATTAATTAGAAGGCCATTTTCCAAGCATTTCCATCCCATAATGAAGGGCTTTCTGCAGTGGCTCAGTGAAATATTAAAACATCTGACTTGGAAACTTTAAAAAAAAAAGGGGGGGGTGAGGGGAAATCCTGCCTGCTCAGTCTGTAGATTGCGTTACCCTGCTAGCAGCCTAGTGGACACTCATTGGGCGGAGATCCACAAGGCCAACAGTTCAAAACCGCCAGCCACTCCTCTGGAAAAAAGATGGGGCTTTTGATTCCCAGAAACTGACAGTCTGGGGAATCCATGAAGGCAATTCTGCCCCATCCTCTAGGGCAGCTGTGAGTCACCTCGACCCAATGGTAGAACATTTGCTGGGGGGGGGTTGATGGTGGGGCTGAGGCTGAATTTAGAAATAAGGACAGGTTGCACACTATATTGGCAGTCAGGTGGAAACTGGAGGGCTGCCCACTCTGTTGTCAGCCTTGGATTGGGTGATGGGAGTAGCAGGAAGGAGGACGGAGGAGAGAGTAGGGAATGCTTGATTTTTTAAAAAAATGATTTGGAAAGAACTCTTAGAGGCAAAGATGGTGAGACTGTGTCCCACGTCCTTGGGGTCTGTTATCTGGAGAGACCAGTCTCTGGAAAAGGACAGCGTGCTTGGTCAAGTAGCAGGGCAGTGACATAGAAGAAGATCTTTGACAAGATGGATTGTCCCAGGGGCTACATCGAGGGCTTCAAACGTAGGAACAATGGTCAGAATGGGCCAGAGCTGGGCAGGGTTTCGTTCTACTGTTCATAGCATCGCTATGGGTTGGAACCGACTCTACGGCATCTACGAGAGCAGAAGCAGTAGTCCCCTTGGAGAGACTACTATGCTTGTGAACTACGAGTCCCTGCTCTGACCCCTTTGTGATGTCTGCCCTCCCCCTCACGTTGACTCTGGGCTTGGTAACGGGACTCTTTTTGAAGTCAAGAGCAATCCAAAGAGCTAACCCAGTATTTACACCTGTTCTCGTGGAACACTCACTCTCAGGATCCAGCTCCCAAGTAAAGAAGCCCAAGCTAGCCAAGCGGTCAGAGGGCCCAGCCTTCTAGCCATCTGGACCAAAGAGACAGGCATGCGAATAGAGCCCATTTAGACAGAGCAGCTCCATTCCCCCTCTGACTCAGGCCACCTGAGATGTCCTAAGCAAGGCGAGCATGAGACCCGTTCAATTGCCTAGCCAATCCATTCTGGGGCTGTTTGTTACATAGCTGCGTTGAACACAAGCGTTCCATTATTCTCTAGCTGATTCCAAGTCAGGACTACATTTTCCAGTGGTCCCCCAATATTATCCCTCAATCTCCTCCGACCAAACCCAAACCCGAACTCACTGCCATCGAGCTGATTCTGGGTCAGAGCAACCTGCCAGGACCAAGGAGAACTGACCCTGTGGGCTTCTGACTCTTTGAATCTTTACAGGAAAGGAAAGCTTCGGGGCTGAGCCCCGGTGGTGTAGTGGTTGTGCGCGGGACTGCGGCCCACTGGGACAGAGGTTCAAATCCAGCAGAGGGGCTGGGCCTCTACTCCCACCACCGGAGAGCAGTGATGCCCAAAAACAAAAAAACAAACAAAAAAACAGGAAAGGAAAGCTTCATGTTCCCCCCCAAGGAGCAACTGGTGGGTTTGAACAGCACAACCAGTGGCTAGCAGCTCAATTCATAGCCCACAATAACTGCCATCCTTCGAGCCTGTGGGATAGCCATGTCTCCTGGGCCACAGAAGCAAAGCTTCTGCTAAACCACAGGCTGTACTTTTCTCCCCTGGTATATACCAGTGCCCAAATGCCTCACGCAGTCCCCCCACATGGCCCCAAGGCAGGAACTCTGGGTGATCAGTAACTAAAACCAAAAAAATAAGCCCCCTGCTGTCGAGTCCATGCAGGCTCATAGAGACCATACAGGACAAGGTAGAACCGCTGCTGTGGTTTTCCAAAACTGTACCTCTTTGCAGGAACAGAAAGCCTCATCTCTCTCCCAAGGAAGAGCTGGTGGTTTCAAACTGCTGACCTGGTGGACGACAGCCCAACGCATAACCACTATGCCACCATAAAAGCACCTGTGCACCACCCTGTGTGGCAGACTGTCTGTGTAAGGGAGGGCAGGGGAACACTCAGGAGGCTGACGCGACTGAAGACATTACATTATGAACCCCCTGATGGATGGCACAATGGGCGACGAATTGGGCTTTCCACTCCCGCAAAGATCCACAGCTTCTGAAGCCCCTACAGCAGCAGGCCCGCTCTGTCCTCTAGGCTCTCTGGGAGTCAGCATCGACTTGGTGACAGTGACTTCGGTTTCGAATGATCCTATATGAGGAAGCTTGAAAGAGTTCATGGAAAATCAGATAATGGATTTTTTTAAGTCTTCCGGTGTGTGTGTGTGTGTGTGTGTGTGTGTGTGTGCAACCAGACCGGTTGCCATGGAGTCCATTCCTACTCACGGCAACCCCAGTGGATCAGAATAGAACTGGGCTCGGCAGTTTTCCATGGCTGATTGTGTGGCCTTTATGCTGAGGTATCTCTGAGTAGACTTAAACCTTCAACCTTTTGATCCCAACTGTGTCACCCAGGGTCTGTCTCTCTCTTTCTCCACACACACACACACACACACACACACACACACACACACACAAGCACGCACATGAGCCGGCATCAAAATGTTCATGGAAAACATGGAATAAGATCATCCCATTTTTCCATGAGCCTTTGCCCACCCCCACCCCCACCCCCCAGTGTGTATGTGGGTGTGTGTTTACAGCTGAGGGAGCTTCAGAAAGTTCATGAAACAATAGAATGACAAGATCATGAAAATTCCCCTTGCCACGAATTTGTTGAAGCCCCCACATGTATATAAATACACGCATATATATTTTATATTTCTGGAATGTCCAGGTCCATGCTATAGCACAAACCAAGCTAAGCCCTGAAAGGCTCTTTTGCTATGTGGAAATCCTTTCTATAATGAATTAATAAGAACGCTGTGCAATCAACATATTAATTGTATGTAAATGGTGTTTTTTAAATGCTTTAAAACAATTTATTCCCCTGAGTCGTTTAAATAGGCCCCCTGGAAGGTTGTTTATGTAGTCATTTGCTTGGCGAGCTTCTCTCTCCTAGTGCGTTCCAGAGGCCCCCAAATGAACATCTACCATACTGGAACCTTCTTCTTCTTCCTTTCTGGGGGCCAGGAGCATCTGCCAAGGGCAGTGACCGAGGATATGGCCCACAAGTTCTGGACTCCAGCGACAAGTCTCAAAGCCTCTTGCCCCCTCTGCCACTGTAGGCTATCCAGCTTGGAGGCTGGATAAAGGGAGGACTTCAGCGACCGCTGGGGACAAAAGGGAGTGGTTCATCCCATTCACAGCTGCTCACTGGGCTTCTGCCATGTTCCCACCTGAGCAGAGACAGAGAAGGTGGCTGAAGCCAAGCATTTCTACATTCCTACGATGACCATGGACTGGAGAGTAAGCAAGTTCCTCACTTCCTGCCTCCCAGGGTGCCAGCACCTCCCTGGGGAGCAGCACCCTGGAAACACGCAGCTCAGTACCAAGGAGTAAAATAGACAGGAAAGGCAAAGGTGAGAGTCGTGCTGACGCAACGTAGTGGGCTACGCACTGAGCTGCTCACCACAAGGGCAGCGCTTGGGTCCCACGAGCCACTCTGCGGGAGAGCGAGAAGGCCATTTACTCCCATGAAGCTTTAATTTCGGACACCCGAAAGGGCCGTTGGACTCTGTCCTAGAGGCTCCCTGTGCGTCAGAATGGACTCGATGGCCGTGAGGTTTTGACTGAGCTGAACATGTGGGAAGAACCATAGTTCTGTGGCTGTTTGGCTCAAAATAAAGATACAAACCCCAAGTCAACCCAAGTTCCCAAGGGTCTGCCCAACCCACGCACCCTCTCAATGGGTTTGACTTGAACTGGGGCAGGCCTGTTTCTCCCCTAAAATCTGCCCCCCCC
>PVJH01026806.1:0-29536 GCA_004026705.1 Nesogale talazaci
CTAAGTGCCGGATAGAACCGCCCTTCTGGTTTTTGGAGACTAGAACTCTTTACGGGAGTAGAAAATATCTCTCTCTTGCAACACATCTGGTGTTTTTGAACTCTGCCCTTGTGATTAGCAGTGCAGTAAGTAACCATTACACCAGGGCTTCCATTCACGACCAATAGATAGGACCAAATACAGACAGAAACTCCAAATTGAAAAAAAAAAGAAAAAAAAGGTATAGTAATGGAAAAATGTGTAATTCATTTGCAAAACAGATTTTTTTTATATAGAAACTAGAAACTTTACTTCTACCCCTTACATCATCTCTTTCTCAGTCCTGTCTCAGACCAGTGTCATGAATAAGTCTATATTTCTTCATGCTAAAATTTCCACTTATATAGAGTAGGGCTAAAAATAGCAACTACCTCATAGGCTTATCAAAATCTTTTTTTAAGGAGCTTTTAGGGTGCATTACTGACACAAGGGGTTTGGGTATTAGCCTACAATCCGCAAGGTCAGCAGTTTGAAATCACCTTAGTCTCCTAGAGACAGATGGGACTTTTTACTCTCATAAAGATTTGTAGTCATAAGGACTGAGCCCCAGTGGTGTAGTGGTTGTGCGCAGGACTGTGGCCCACTGGGATGGAGGTTCAATTCCAGCAGTGGGGCTGGGCCTCCTACTCCCACCACCGGAGAGCAGTGATGCTCCCCCCAAAAAAGATTTGTAGTCTTGGACACCCACAGGGGCAGTTCTGCTCTGTCCTGCAAGGTTGATGTCAGTCAGAATCTAACCAATGGGAGTGAGTTGTAGAATTATCGTGAAAATTATTGAGGAAATTTTTTGTAGGGTACCAGTGATAACAGATTTTTTAAATGATTCAGCTTAAGAAAATTCATATGTCTGTCAGTAAAAATCATTGCAGAGGCAGAGAATAATTTAATGCAGCTTTTCTAGCCAAAGTCTGTCACTCTCAACAAATGGCATTTCTTTGCGTGGGTCTGGTAAGGTGAGGGAAGATACTGAAAAGATTGACCTGTGAGTGATTGTGAATGGGATTCTCTGGAGTGCCAGACTGCTGCTTATGAAATGAACTTTCTGCAAAGGAGAAGGAATCTCATTACCAGCAAGAGCCTGGAGTGGAGCACATCCCATGTACCCCAAACCCCTGCACAGTGAACCTTCTGGATCCAAAAGACAATTATAACATCAGAGAAACAAGAACAGCACCAGGAACCAGAGCATAGAACTGAGTAATGGACCTCTCAGTCCCTGGAGCAAATAAAGCTGAGTGCTTGCGTGCTGGATTGTGGGCATGAGACATGGAGCTGAGTGCCTTTGGGCTGACGCTTACTGGAGTGGCATGCTTAATTCAGGAAGCTGGGTGTGCAGACCTGGGAGCTTGAGCTGAATGCCTCCAGGTTGAGGCTTATAGTGGAGTAATATGTCTGTGGGGCTTTTATTAGCAGACCAGAAAGAACTTTGTGACATCCCTGATAAACAACTCAACCATGAACAGTATTAATTTCGTTAAGAAACCCTTAAGTTATGATTTTTTCCTTTACAATGAGTATTAGAACCTAGAGATCAAGTAGAGAATATTAAGACTACATCAGTAATCTTAAAGAATTTTAGATGAAGGGGAGTAACATATCATTCTGAACATAAAAATCCAGAATGGATTTCTTATCAAGTTTATCCTGATAGGACCCCCACGCCTTACTTTGTTTTTGTTCATTTAGTCGTCTTTCTTTTTACCAGAATTGTATCCTCTGTATTCTTAATACCATCTGAAAGCTTGATTTCATAAACATGTTCACTTTCCTTTTCATTCCCCAATTCACTCATCAGTAATACAATCAGGACATTGTACACTGTCATTATATAGAACAGCCATCTGTCTTATCTAGCACAACCAGCATAATTTAAATCTTAATATCATGTTAAGCACCTCTATCAGAGTAGACAAGAATTTTTCCTATTTGGTAACACTCCAGTCTGAAGCCAAATGTAGTTTGTCAAAATGACAGATTTAGGTCCAAGGTGTATACCTTGAAGAATTTGATGCTGTAAGTTTCTTCATGCATGATTTTAGTAGCATACCTAGGGCATATAAATTTATTCATATTTTCTAGTGCCTGGGGAAGCGTAAGTTGAAAAATCTTTATTTTTTAAAATCTGCATATAGCATATAATTATCACACTATTCCATTGGTATGTGTGCAATATATTAACTCAGAACTAATTGATTCACCTCTCCACAACATTAACTTGCAGTGCTTTTAGAGAATGGAAGCTATCAGTAATGCTTAGAATTTTCCACATGTTTTTCCTTTGAGGATTACTTCTCCATCTAAATTTTTGTGTCCCTATAACATTTGGTGTTGGGGTTTAACAACCTGTAACAAAATGGAATGTTGTTGCTGCTATATAGCATTTCTATTCAACATAACTTTTCCTTGGAATTTTTGTTAGCTGTTTTCTAGAAGAATATTTTTAGAAGGAGCTGTTTCATGATTTTAACTTATTTCAAGTTAAAATTTTTGGTTTGGAGTGATAGAATTTTGAATTTCTGTTACAGAGTTTGAGCCAATGAAAATTATTTTAGCTTTCATTTTAATGGGATTAAAGGTTTTCCCTAATATTTCTTACTACATTTAACTCAGTACCCCAGGCAGCAACTCAATTCCGAGTCGTAGTGAGGGTTTGCAAGGCTTGGGAGGCTGCTGGGAGTGTGAATCATGGTCTTCTGGTTAGCAGTCCAATGTTTACCTGAGTGCCTCCAGAGCTCCTCTTAGCTACGGTAGATAGACCTAGTTAAAGCCGCAGAGTGGCAGGCTTAGGGGAACCTTAGTTTTTAATCTTCACTAGTATTTAATCCTGGAGAACATAGCTGTTTCTGCTTACTAGAAACCTGTATAGGTGTAGCATCAACTAAGTCCAAGTGGAAGCACACCAGCCTGTGTGATCCAGGGATTGTGAATAGTATAATTCAAGTCTGAAGGAAAGGATGGTATCAGAGCTTAAATTGTGAATGTCTGGTTTGCAAAAAGCGTTAGGTGACAGTGAAAGCCCCAAACCCACTTGCAGGATTCACACATGGATTTAGCCTCAGGTGAATCCTCTGTGGCCATAGTCAAGATATTCGAATAGTCTTGTCATCAGCAGAGAGCATTATAAAAATAGGTTTAATAAATATAGTTAAGTTAAAATGCACTAGCTCTCTTTAAATCATTTTATTGGGAACTTGTACACCTCTTATCACCATCCATACATCCACCCTTTGTACCAAGCACATTTGTACATTTGTTACCCTCATCATTCTCAAAACATTTTCTTTCTACTTGAGTCCTTGGCATCAGCTCAATTTTTCCCCTCCCTCCTAAAATGTAATGTCTTACTTGGTCTTCCTCTTGGCTTGTTTAAATGTTGTTTCAGTATTAAAAAGGGGTGTGTGTGCGAATTACAGATTAAGCCTCAGGTAAGTTTCCTCTGACCATAGACCAGGGTGTGAGTAGCCTTGCTAACCTTCAGGGTGCTGTGGAAACTGGATAATGACAGGTGTTAAAATTTAAGTCCTAGGGCTAAGCCGCGGTGGCGTAGTGGTTGTGCGCGGGACTGCGGCCCACTGGGATGGAGGTTCTTTTCCAGCTCCACAGAGCAAAGGCTGGGCCTTTTACTCCCACCACCTGAGGGGCAGTGATGCCCCCCCCCAAAAAAAAAATTTAAGTCCTTGCCCTTTGATCTCCCTTTTGACCTATTTAAAATTTGTTCTAGTTTTTCATATTTTCTGCCTTTTGATTGAAGTTTTCCTCTATTTTGTTATTGTTGGTGTGTGTGTGTGTATGGAGGGGGTTATGTTTTTCTGTATATGAAATCCAAGATCAGTAAACCTATATAAAGTAAATAAATTAATGGTTTGGAGGTGAGAGAAGTGTGCAAGGGGAGGGGAATGGAGAGTTAACAATGAGTACAAGAAAGGAGAAAACTTCTAATCCTGATTGTGGTAATGATTTTACAACTTTTCTTGGTATGATTGGACTATTGAAATGTGTAATAATTGGAGTATGTGCCAATAAAACTGTTTAAGATTAAAGTGAAACCTGGATAAAAGTGAGTTTTAGGAAAAGTGATCTAATGCAGTTCTTTTCAAATTAGTTTCTTACTCTACCTCAGCTCTTCTTACTCTCTCTTCCCCTGTGTTTTTTGCTCCTTTAGTAGAATTATTTTTCACATAATTGTTTTAAAAGCAGTACTATCAATAGTGTCATCTATTACATTGCTTTTTTTGAAGCTAACGTGACATATGCAATTAGTAAATAAAGTAGCGTTTGTGTTAATCCGGATAGACTAGAGGAACAAATTTCAGAGACACAGAGACACGCATATAGGTATAAGGAAAGGGTTTATATACAAAAGAAATGTGACCCTAAGAAGGCATCCCAATCCAGTCCAGTCCAATATTAACACATATGCTCGAAGTCAGTCTATAAAGTCTGCTTCCGACTCAGGAAGTCACAGGTCAGTGGGTGCAGAATTCTGGCGCTGGCAGGGGTCTCCCCATGGCCCCTCACTTCCAGGGCTCAGGTCCATCAACAGCATGCCGCTCCAGCTTCAGAGGTCTGTCTTCATCAGGGCTAAGCCTTGTGGTCTCTCCACCGGCTACTCCAGCCTCCCAGCCGCCGCCATTCTGTGTTGCCTGTGGTTAATCATCTCGCAGACTAACTCCCAACAACTGGGGAAGATAGCTTCTCATCTTCACGAGGGAAATATCGTGAGATTTCCCAGGAGTTTGAGGAGAAAGCCATGCCCACACAGAGGCCTCTTGGCTACTCAATGGCTATCTCCAGATTAACAGGCCAGACTCCACCCCTACATTTCAATCATAAAATTAACATACGCACATGACTGCCACAGCGTCCATTCAGAATAGTATTTCCCAGCAGCTTTGTGTAACAACTGCAAAATGCAAAAAAATGCTAAACATTGAATCTCAAGACCTCATTTTATACAGTTTGACTTTGACCAAGGTTCTCTTCTCACTTGTCCCACCCCCTTTTTTTCTTCTAATTCAATGCTTAGATACTGATCTGTTAAAGTAATTTTTACTTTTATTTTAAATAATAATGCTTTATATTTGTCATAAATATTTCTAATAAATAAAATTAATATTTAATGTATATTTCTGTTATGCTACTATGTGCTAATTCTTTGAGTTAAGTAGCATAGTCTCCTCCAAAACCCAATTTGTATTTGGCTGTGTGTAACATGATGATTTTTTCTAGAAACTCATGTGCCACATTTATAACTAAATGGAACCTGGAACTGTTTATAGGAAAATGAAACTGGGGTGTGATAGAACTTCCCCCCAAGCTTTGTAAAGTCGCAATGTAAATAAGCATGAAAGTAGAGTTGTGTTTGGTTAACGCTTTCAGAGCCCTACCTTGTCTTGTGTCACTTGTTTCTGTATACCAGCCTATCTTTTGTAGTATTGCAGGGTAACTCCTAGGGATTTTAGGGTTAGAGTTCAGAAGCATGTGATGTGAACATTAGGCAACTCATCCTTTTTTCTGTCGTTGTTACATGCCGTTGACTGGGTTCAGACTAATGGCGACCTACACACTGTGAAGTCCTAAACCATCCTCACAATTGTTCTTATATTTGGGCTCAAACATCCTTTCCTTTAGATACTCTAAACCCTTTCCTTAGATAAATTTTGCTACCTGGGATCATAGCAGAGGGGAGTCCTGGTGGTGTAGTAGATTATTGCACATTGGGTTGCTCACTACAAGGTCCAAACCTAGCAGCTGTTCCCCTGGACAAAGATGAGGGTTTCAGTTCACTTCACATACAGATTTGTAGCCAAGAAAACGATAGGACAGTTCTACCCTGCCAGGAGCCCTGCGGGCACAGTGAATTAAGCTTTGAGCTTAATTCAAGGTCAGCAGTTCAGAACCACCAGTTGATCTGTGGGGAACAAGCTGATCTGTCGGAATCAGCTTATAGAAGATCTCCTCCTTCTCTCGGGCAGTTTCTTGGACTATGGTACAAAAAGTTTCATATTCCTGTGATGTTGGAGGCTTTGCCATCAAGAGCTCAAATACCAGCTGGGTCACCCATGATGAATACGATTCAGAGGGGCTTCCAGACAGACTGGAAAGAAAGGCATGTTAATCTACTTCGGAAAATCAGCCAATGCAAGCCTCTTGGATAACCACAGAATACTGTGTGGAGAGAGTGCTGGAAGATCATCCTCTCTGCTCTTAGCTTGGAAGGCACTCAACACACTGACTACAACAGCAGACTCAAGGGTACCACCAGTTGGGATGACGGCATCTGACTAGGTGCCATTTTATATTGGGGTCAGCATGATGAGCTACTGATGGCAACTAACAACAGTAAAATGAGAATGTATATGTAGGCCAAATCATCCTGATTTTAAGTATCATTCTGAGCTACTTTATGGTGTGGTGGGTTTGGTCCCCCTCACCCCTTCTTTCTTTCTAGTCTCTGGAAAAACCCAATTTTGTGAATTCTGTTGTTTAGAAAAAAACCTTGCTGATGATGTCATGATTTATTATATAATAATTTTCATACAGAAAGATTCTAAGGTAACCTTGGGGAAGAGCTTCAATTTAAAGGAATTATATTCATTTTTAATAATGAAAGCTTTCTTTAAATAATTAGAATTTCTTTTCTACCATAAGGTACTAGGAAAATTTACAGTTATAATAAGCATATTGGTACATCAGGTTATTTCACCTTTTAAAAATTCCCTTTCATGAATATTACTATAACCTTTTTAACAATAAATTTACCCTTTAGAGAGGAAGGACAGGAAAAAACATTGAATGTATAAAAGTAAAGGAAGTGGAGGCAGAGAGGCATCATATATTCTAAATTATCTGGGCATAAGGTGATGAGGCTCTGTTTTGGGGCATGGAGTAAAAACTTGTTTTTGTATTTCAGTAATAAGTAATGGCATTGTGGAACTAGTGAAATCTGAATTGATAGCAATGGGTTTTTGTTTTGTTTTGAATTTTAGGAGCTTTGAGCAAGAAAACTTAAAGAAATAAATGAATAAGTGAAAGCAAGGAAGAGGAAAATGCTTACCAAGTTAATACATTTATGTATCTTTCTAAAATATGAGGAATGATATAATTGGAAACAATTAATTTGGTTTTAGACATTTATTTATATCCTTTAAAATAATTTGTCCTTTTTTTAATCTGTTAATGTAATACATTACACTAAGTAGTTTTGCTATTGGTAAACCATGTAATTATTTCTGGGATAAACACTACTTGGTCTTGATGTTTTCCTTTTATTAGGTTTAATTTACAAATACTTTATTTAGGATATTTGCTCCTATTTTCACAAGAGACATTGATCTGTAAACTTCTTTTATTGTAATGCCCTTTTTGTTATTAAAGTTGGCAAAGGCCATTAAATGATTCATAAAATCTTCTTTTATAATGTGATTTTTTTTAAAAAAAATAGCACAAGTTCAACTCATTTGTAAAGCCATTTGGATCTGATGCTTTTGGGGATGATATGAGCTTTGTGGAAATACTTAGCTACCAGTTTTGATTTAGTGGTTACTAATCTTTAGTGATGGGGCCAACTACTCCCATAAACAGTTACAGTATATGGGGTTTCTGTAAGTTTCTATATGTCAGCATTGACTTAGTGGCAGTAAATTTTTTTATTTGTTTTTGGTTTATGCTGTTAGGTAAGACTTTTGATTTTTGCTGTTGGTTTATGCGAACTGGTAACTACAAGGTACATGGTTCAAAACTACTAGTGGTGCTGCAGGAGAAAGTTGAGGCTGCATATCCCATGAAAGTTTACAGTATGGGAATCATATATCGGATTACTATGAATTGGCAGTGGATTGTGGAGTTGTCAGGTAAGCTATGGACTAACTGCAGCATCAGTGGTTCATACCCACCAGTTATATATTAGCCAATGGTGCTTGGCAGACATGGCCTTGAAAAGATGTAGAGATAGTTATTAGGTCTCTAGTTTTAACAAAAGTAGACTTCTGAAAAACTGTGTGTGTCTGTGTGTGTGTGTGTGTGTGATTTAAACAAGTTTGTCCTTTTCCCTGGTTTAACAGCAGAATCACAGAGAAAATAAACTCCCAAATTAGAATCTTCAAATTTTGTATTTTATAAATCTCATTTCTAGAAGTATGTCTGACAAATGATTGATTGTTTCTGCATTTTAAAATAGAGAAATAGATATTCAAGGATGAATATTTTTTAGGATGAATTTTCTTTATGATCTTCCCTTAGTGACTCATTCATTGGTAGCTTTTATTTTTAATTTCTCAGGGTATAGTATATAGCAATTTAGAATTATAGTTGTGTAAGACAGTTCATTTTTGACCAGAATTCTGTATTCTCCGCTCATTGCCTGCTCTGGGAAAGCAGGACAGACTCTTAAGTATTTTTCTCTTGACCAGCTAGTGCAGTTGAAGGTGTTGAGGAGTCATTGAATGTGGAGGGAATTTTCTTTCTAAAACTGCAGACTTAATGAAGGTTTGTAACATGTTTCCCCAGCTCCTGTAGTACACAGAGGTCAGCCCTTTCCTCCCATCTCCCTTCCTACCTTCAGTTCCTTCCACCCCGACCCACGTTTTGTAACCCAGTGAGTACCTCCCAGTCTGCAGTAGTTGCAGCCCTGGTACCTGTTTCCTCTGGTGCATGGAGCTTCTGGTTGATTAAATAGTGGTGTACCTCACTGGACCACCTCTTCATGATCAACTTTGCACATTTCCAGGAAGCTGTGCTGGTGCTACACCACAGCCACACCTCTAGTGAGGCATAGCCTAAAACTGCCGTCGTGTGGATTTCAACTCAGCAACCCTCTAGGGCAGAGTCGAGCTGGCTCCCTAGGGTTTCGGAAGCGTTCATCTTGCTCTCTTCAACAAAGGTTGATGGAGTTGCCAATGAGTAATAACTGTGCCTTTGGGGTGCCTGGTGAGCCATAACTGCGCCTTTTCTAATGATACCTAATTTTAGCTGGAGCTGAACTGAGGAGTGCCTTCTTGAATGTTATATTTCACTCCTAGGGCTGGTAGTTGCTTTTTCGTATCTGTTATCTGGATTATCTCTAGAGTTCGTTTTACTGTTGATAGCCAATCTCTAGTTATTCTAATTCTCTGTTCTGGTTACTCAGTAGATCCTTTTCCCTGTTCAGTTTGCTGGGTAGTATCTAACTCATTCACAGATACGTTGTGTTTGTAAAATACTTTGAGTCTTACCAATAAATTGTACTTTTATACATGTAAATAAGTTAAATTAATTAAGATGTTTCTTTAGATTGACATTCTTTAGCATACAGAATTTGAAGAATATTTCAGTGTGATATTAATTTTGATTACTAACTTAGATACCTAATTTTTCAAACTGTAATCTTATAACCTAAAGTTTTAGATGTATCAGTTATGTTACTGCCATGTTGGTAGAATAGACTTCCATCTATTAGTGAGAAAAAAGGCATCCATTAACTAATGTGTCCAAATCACTTCAGTATTTAGTACTTTGTATAAAGCAATAATTTTATTTCTTTAGTGATTTTATGGAGTAGGTGGCAAGAATCATCACTCCATTTTCTATAGAAACAAATTAAATTAAAGCTTCAGAAGGCTTTCTTTAAGCATTTCTTTACCATCAAATGGTCAGTTCACTAGAATATGCCTCATTTATCAGTTATAACTATTATGAACAATGTCCCAGGCTATTTTAGAGTCTTTAAGATCATAATCACACATTCCCTAGTCTTATCTTCCCACAAATTCACAGTCTTTACTGTGTGTGAGGTATCATTTTAATATTTTCTGTTTTTCCTGAGAGCTATAATATATCAAATTGAAGGCATTTCTATTCCTATGTTATATTAACATCAGTTTAGCTTTCTAGATCATATTTTTCTACGTTGGTTGCAAATGTTGATTTCTCCATTTTTCCATTTGCAAAATTGTATGACAGGAAATCTGTAGCTAAATATCACTTTATGATTTCCATCTGTTCAAGTACAATAGTGTTTATATGTAGTCCAGATTGCAGTGTGATAGAAATGCCCCATAACAGCAGATAGAATTTAAAGTGATCACTGTACATTCTAATGAGAAAACATTTTTAGACAAGTACTAATTTCAAAGCAGAGTAACTGAATACTACAGTTTGATGACAGCATCTGCTTTAAAGAGTGTTTGTGCAGAACAATAGAATCTTTATTCTGACTATCATAGATAGCTATCAGTTGCTCATTTGTATACCAGTGTGGACAGTAGAAAAAGCTACTAAAGTAAATTTGAATAATCTTAATTTTTTTCTGTTATTATATAGAACATCTTTCATTATTAGTGTGACATGACTATCAAAATGAAAGAGTAGAATTGTTTTGGTCTATTGATTATGAGACACTGACTTTGATAATATTTAATTCTAGGAATCTGTTCACATTTATTAAATAACAACATTCCTATATTACATGAAAGTCAAGGCATTTCAAAGCTCTTAGGCTCTGAAATTGAATAGCAGAAGAAAGAATATAAAAATGATGATCTCTGAATGTCCTAAGAAGTGTTGATTATTTCCAATGTCTACCCCACCCGCATTTGTGTTTTTTTTTTTAGGGGAGGGGGAGCATCACTGCTTCTGGTGGTTGTGGGCGCTACCCAGTGCTGCTCCTGGGAGCCGCCGCTGGATTTGAACTGCCAAGCCCGCAGGCTGCAGTCCCACAGTCAACCACTTACGCCACCGGGGCTCAGCCCCCACCCCCATTTGTAATAATGATTGCTGTTCATTTTCATGTGTGATCAGCTGCTATGTGGTCATTTTCTTTCTAGTATTTCACTCTGCAGTGTCATACTAAAGTGAATGGGGAGACCATACTTCCCCACCCTCACTCTTATTAATTATATATTAATTACAGGTCTTGAACTGCAAGTAGATACCAGCTCTTAATCTCATGATTTCATTTTTTTTAGCCCCTTCTCTGGGTCTTTAACTCTCCTCCTCTCCCATATTTCAAATATTAAGTTCCTTTGTGTCTTAGATGCTCTCTCCCCCGATTCCACACCTTCCCTCAATTAATGTGACTATTTTCTCCCTGGCTGCATATTTTATACTGTGGTCATTTAAGAGATTCAGTGCAGAAATTGGTTATCTCCCTGAAGGCTTTCATGGATTTGCCTTTATTTCTTTTTCTCTTAACAATACTTTACTGCATTTTTGATATCTTAAACCAATCTGTTTTCCTTCAGTAATTTGTGTACATGTCGTTCAGTAACATTGGTCGTATTTTTGATTGCATGAACATTATCATTATTTTTAGTTTTCTGTTCCTATGAACATCATCTCGGTGACTCCCATCTATGGATAACATTTATAAGAATGGGAATTCCAAAACTATTCATAGTGCTCATATGAAATCTGTACATAGACCAAGAGTCAGTTGTTCAAACAGAACAAGGGGAATACTTCATGGTTTAAAATTGGGAGAGGTGTGTAAAGGGTTGTGCACATTCACAATACTCATTGAACCTTTATGCTGAGCCAGAAGCTGGACTATTAAGAAAGATCGTGGCATCAAGAATAATGGAACTCTTATTAATAACCTAAGCTATACTTATGACATACCCTTGCATACTGACAGGGAAGACTTAGAACTTGCAATGAAAATCAAAGTTTGTAGTCTTTAGTGTGGATCGCATCTCAATGTAAAGAACAAAAATCCTGACAACTAGACCAAGGAAAGCATCATGGTAATCTGAGAAAGGATCGAAGTTGTCAAGGAATTCATTTTGCTTGGATCCATAATCAGTGCTCATGAAAGCAGCAGTCAAGAAATAGAATGTGTGGCATTGAATAAATCTGCACAAGACCTCTTTAAGTGTTGACAAAGATGTCACTTTGAGATCTGAGGTGTGCCAAACCCAAGCCATGGCATTTTCAGTTGCCTCATGTACAGCCCTGGTGGTGTAGTGAATTACTCTCTGGACTTTTAACTGCTAGATCAGCAGTTTGAAGTCATTAGTTCCTCTAAGGGAGAAAGAGGAATATTTCAGCTCTCATAATGATTCGAAGTGGTGCTTAAGAGTTTGGCTGCTAACCACCAGGTCAGAAATTTGAATCCACCAGGTGCTCCACAAAAGAAAGAGGAAGTTTTCTTCTCCCGGAAACCCATAGGGTAGTTCTACCCTGACCTGTATCATCACTAGGAATTGTACTCAACTCCATGGCAAGGAGTTTGCAGTCTTTAGAATGCAGTCTTTATAAACTCAGACCCCCAATGGTTCAGTTGGAATGTGTGCGAAAATTAGTGAATAAGGAAGACTGAAGTGAAATTGATGCATGGGGATTATGATATTGAACCTTAAGAAGAAGAAATAAACATGCCTTGGAAGAAAACTTGAATGCATCTTAGAAATAAGAAAAGCAAGGCAAGGCTTTATCTCACGTACTTTGTACATACTATTGGGAGAGGCCAGTCTCTGGGATAGGGCATCATGCTTGGTAAAGTACATGGGTAGCATAAAAGATCTTCCACAAGATGAATTGTCTCTCTGCGGCACCAGTGGATTTAAGCGTAATAACAATTGTGAGGATCGGACAGGTCACAGAAGTGTTGTGCATAGTGTCACTGTCAGTCAGCACCGACTAGAGGCATCGGACAGCACCGTGCTTGCTTAAGCTAGGAACGGATAAAGTCAGGCATAAGCAAACATGATATTTTTGTTAATCTTAAATCATTCCTAATGTATCAATTCTTTTGGAACAAATTCAGATTTTAAAACAAGTGTTATAGCTGAACTGATTACATTGGTACAACTTTGATGGAGAGCAATATGGTAATATAAGCCCTTTTACAACCAAATTCTGATTATCCTGGTGATAGATAAATACACAAAATGATGTGTTTACGAGGATTTATAAGGATAAGCATTGCAACATTGTCAAGCAATTTTGTAAACAACTACTAAGTGTAGAGAATCATTGAATTATGATACATTTATTCTAAGGAATAGTGTGCAGCTGTGAAAGGAATACCTGTAGAAACTGTTGTGTAACATTCTTCAAGACATTTTTGCAATAATGGTTTTTTAAAAGTGTTATAATGCCTTTTTTAAGCATGAGACAACTATATATTTATACTCTCTAAGCATAAAATAAAACTGAGGCACAAGGTAGTATCTTGATTATGAGACATTTGAGTCCCTTGAGGCCAGGAACTGTGTCTTATTTATAGTCAGTCTCAATAGGTAGCTTAGTTCTGACTAGACACACAACAAAGATATACGGGGATAAATGAATGCATCTCATCATGGATATTTCTAAGAAAAATTGGTAATTTTTAGAATAGTAGAAAATGGGGGGAAAGTAGGAAACATATCGGTCATGATTGATTCACTAAGGTGTAATCCATACTGCGATTATTTTCAAATACCAAATATACCATATATACTCATATAAACCGGCCCCAATATCAGTTGAGTCACCTAATTTTACCACAAAAAAACTGCATTAAAAATGTGCTGAAAAACTCGGCTTATACTCAAGTGTATATGGTATATCATTTTCAAACAGTATCACCCCTCCCCATGCTTACTTGACATTAATGTCTTTGAGATCGTGTTATCGGAATGTATCTGTAATAATAATAAAGGCTCTAAAAAGTGGCATATGAAAAGTCATTGAAGAAATTGAGAGGAAGGCAGTGAAAGATCAGATGTTTCCACAGTAAATATTTTAAGGGCTGTCGTTTACAGGAGCATTTTCTAGTTCTGTTTTTCTCCAAAGGGTAAAAATAGGACTGTTGGATGATACTTATAGGAATATAGATTATAACTTAATATAAGAGTGTACTAATAACTATTAACAATTGAAAGCATAAACACTGAGTAGCACTTGTACAAGGGAAAGGTTTCTGTCAGAAGTAATGAAAGGAGAAAAGTTGGTGGTATGGACAAATTGTGTAGTTCTTTTTTTTTTTAATAAGTCAAATATGGATTTGAATCCATGCTATGCCACTTGTAACTGTTGTGACTTTGAAAAAGGAATTTGCTCATATATGAAATTATCAAGTTTAATGAACGTAAAGTACCCACACCTTGATCAGCATGTTATATAGTAGACCTTTAATAAATGGTGCCTGTTGCCATTCCGTGAAGTGGGAATGCCCCACCCACCCTTCCTTTTTTAATACTGCATTGTGGTTTGTATGGACTTTTACAGAGCAAATTAGTTTTCTCTTTAACCAGTTATACACATTTTGTTTCATGACATAGGTTTTAATTCCTTCAATGTAACAGCGCTTTCCCCAGTTCCACCCTAGATTCCCCATTTTCATTCAATCATCTTTCCTTCTTCTTCTGAACTTTGTTATTATTTATTTGGAAAAATCTGCCCTTTTGCTCTGATACGCCTGAATGCTTTAAGAGCACAGACCTTGGGAGTGTACTGAAAGATGATCCTCTGGTTTCAGGTTTGAAAGGTGTCTAAAGCCTATCCTCTTGGAGCTTTTACCTGTCAGACCAGTCAGCTCCATCATTTTTATGATTTTGAATTTCGTTTTACATTTTTCTCCCATCTAATACCTTGTAATGTGATCCCAGTTGTAGAGGTTAACAGTAGTAGCTGGTAGCTGCTTTTTCAGGAGGCTGTGGATCATAAATTCTTTATACAGATCGTTTCCTTGAAGCTTTGATTGTCTTCATTCTCTTTTTCCTGGATGAGATGAGTTCAATAGTTGAATCTAAGATGGTCACTCACTAGCTTTTATGGTTCTAGTAGCTACTCTGGAAAGGAGGAGGTGGACTGTGTTATGCCAGTTGGTGGAGTGGTTCCCCAAGCACAGTGACTTCGTCACTTAAGATATTTAATTATGCCAAGAAGTTTTCAAAAGAGCCTTGGTGCTAATACTTCGTTATGCTAACTGCAAGCTGAGTAGTTTGAATCACCACTGGCTCCTTGGAAACAAGATCAGGCTGTCTGTTCCCATAAAGATTTACAGTTTTAGAAAACTTAAATATGGTCACTAAGAGTGGAGAGAAAATATTTTATATATGTGTGTGTGTGTGTGTGTGTGTGTGTGTAGTCCCATAAACCTTCCCACATTGTCTAGTTTGCATGTCTGTGCATGTATTTACTTGTAAATTATTGTTTGCTATTACTGTTTTTAGAGTAGTATTTGCGTAATAGCCTTTACTATTGCTGCCTTTTACTCTTCAGTATTTCTCATTGTCTTTCTTTGCCTTGGTCATGCTATGCTGACTTCTCCCCTATTGTAAGGAGAGCCTTCTTAGATAGAAGGTTAGACTTTCTAGTCTCTCAGGCCCATTTTACAGGTAATATTTTTAAGTTTTATTTTGCTTACCATTAATAGGATATATTTGTGTATGTTTGTTTGAGTTGTCATAACTCATGTATAATCTTGAGCCATGTGAAATGATTTACTAAATATCCCTTCGGTCTTCTAATCATGCTTAATAGATACTTTAGCAATTAAAAGTTGTGTTTTGCTGGTTGAATTGTTACTGCTTTTAGTTGCAATTAAATTGGTTCTGTTATCTTTTGCATAACAAGGAATTGTTGCTTAATCTTTGTGATCATCAATATGATTGATTCTATTGTAATTACTGAGTTAGTTGCTATCTTCGACATTCTCCCTTTCTATTATTGCCTTCTAATTTACAAGGAGCCCTCATAGTATTATGGTTATGGATTGGGCTGTGATCCACAAGGTCAACAGTTTGAAACCCACTGTTCCGTAGGGCTTTCCACTTTATCCTATAGTGTCAATATGAGTGGGCATCAGCTCGATGGTTAGCGCTACTTTATGAATCACAAAATCCTTTTCTAGTGGTTGGGCTTTCTTCATTGTGTTGTATCCAAAATAAGTGATTTGAAATCTCACCAGCTTAACTGCCAAGGCGGATTCTTGTAAGCTTGGCACGCTCGTTTTTCTGAAAGTATATTCAATATTCCCCCTCAGGTACCATAGTTCAAATGTATCTGCACTTTTTTAAATTTCCCAGTCTTTATCTTCAGATGAAATAAAAAACACCATAGATTGGGTTAGGTGATCATTTGACATTGAAGTAAAATTTTGATTGTAACAAAATATTTTTGGTAAGAGTTGCGCAATGCAGAAAGTTGTTATATTTTTGGCTGCTGCTTCCATGGACATTGATCTTTGGCCCAAGAAGAATGAAATTCATTGACAACTTCAATTTTGTCTTTATCATGATATTGTATATTATATAGTTGTAAGAATTTTTATTTTATGAACATAATAGATTTGATTCATACTGAACCCTGTAGTCTTCTGCCTACATCAAATGCCGTAAGTCAACCTCATTTTCAGCAAGAAAGGTTCTCTCAGCCATATCTCAGGTCATTAATGAATTTTCCTCCATCTTGATGCTGTATTCTTCTTCATATAGTCCATATCGACATATTGTTCTGAGTACAGATTTATAAGTAAAATAAGACAACTTTTTTCCCTCCAATTTTAGACTTTTATCCTCTTGTTCTACTAAAGAAATTTGTCTTTTGATCCAAGTACAGATTCCTTATGAGGACCATGTAATATTGTGGCATCCTTATTCTTTGTAATGTTATTCATAAATTTGTTATGATCCACATATCCAAATGCTTTTGCATAGCTAATAAAACACAGATAGACATCTTTTGTGTTTTTTACTTTCAGTCAGAGACTTTTGAGTTTTTCTGTCTAATGTCCTTAATGTCTTGTCACAACTCATGGTCTTCATTCATTAGTGTCCAGGGAATCAAATCTGTTTTGTAAATTGAGGGTGAATGTAGTTAAGGTTGTACTTGGGTTCTAATTGGCTTGATTTGGTTTTCTACAGCCTCACCTTGAAGTTATGCATAAGTAACTGATGTTCTGTTCCAGTCATCTTCTGACTTTGTCTTGACCGATAATGAGTTTCTCCTTCATTTCTTTCCAGTTTTGCTTAAGTTAATTACATGAAGTTATTGTTGTTTGCCACTCAGCCAATTCTGACTGTCTAGAAACAGTAGCCCCACGGGATTTCCTACCTATAACTTTCACAATAAAGTTTATATTGGTGAGGGTTCAGTCAGTTAGAACAGGATTCTCTAGAGAAACAAAGCCTGGATACTTAAGATTTTATATATATCAGGATAGATATATATAGCACGAAGGAATATAATAGCTACTTAGTCCACACAGAAGTACAGAAGGCTCAATTCAAATAACTTCTATGAAACAATATACTGGAAGTCTTTCAACTCATGAGGGCTGTTGGATCCAAGGTCAAGGAAGCAGAGTCTTCCTTAGAGCAGTGTTGGCATTCCCACCATAGGCAGCAAACAGCTGGACAAATCAACAATCAGCAGCTTAGTTGCTTAGTGTAGCAGGCCTGGAATGGCATATCAAATTCAAGCAGTGCAAGACGAGAGGATTTAACAGCCTCATGTAGCTCAAGCAATGTATATACCAACAGCATGGCAAAGCAGGTCTTGAAGAAACCTCAAGCTCTAGTGGCACAATCCATGGTTTGGCTGCCCCACAGGTAGTGGAGCTTACAAGTTGAGGCAGAGAACGATCTAAAATAGCCACATGTTGGTCTGATCACAAGCGAGCAAGAGAAAAGAGCAGGCCTTGCCTAGCCATTTATCTCTTTGTCCTCCAATCAAACTGCAACCTTATTAATCCTATATACTCAAGTTTACCAGATTGGCACAGTTATCCTACCTATCAATAAGTGTTAGAAGGCTGAGTAAGCAAATTGAATACCATAATTGGGACTGAAATAAAATAAGGGATAGAGGAACCCTGCAGAGGTGGGTCAAAACTGTTACTAGCATGCCATTAACTTGCCATGAAGAGGCATTTCTTTCTCCTTCCAGTCTTGCCCTAGTGTCCCTAATTGGCAGAACCTAGCAGAAGCCAGATGGCAAAGCAGAAATGTTGTTTGTTGTTCTTCTGCTCCAGGATAGAAAGGTGAATTTGGAATTGAGACACAGAAGCTTAATAAATGACACAGAGGCCACAGTGTAGAATTGACATTTTCATGTAGAAACCTTGCATTTTAGAATTTTTTTCTCCTAGGAATCTGCCAGTACACAGATGTTCATTCCATCAATGCTTTAAAGAGGGTGCCTTTCAGGAAAGAACTAAGTAGTTCACACAATTTATCCTCCACCCACGTCCCCAATCTCTTTGTAAAATAATCAAGTTTTCTTCTTACTTTATTATGTGAGGAATCTTCAAAAATTCATGGGAAATGGAATTATGATGATACTAGAACTTTTCATAAATCAATTCCAACTAGATATATGGTTTTATATTTACAAGTCACAAGTTTATTTGAGTAAAAATGTTACAAAGTTTTTGTTTCTTGTAGTTAGTCTTGAAATAGGATTGTCTCTAACTTTAATGATACTCTGTTAAAAAAGCACATGATACTTTCCTTCTTTACAAAAGCAGGACAATAGGTTACAACTGTACATCTGATTGATAATCTGGTGCCTTGGAAGAAAAGAATTATTTTCTCAGATATTGCTATTCATAGCCAAAGTGTTGATGAGATAAGCTAAGGCCATAGCTTTGTTAATACTAGACGTGTTCACTCAATTTCAGTTGTGCTCCCCAGGATAGATAGCCAAGGCTGTAAATCTGTATGGAAGCAGAGTGCTGTGCTTTTTCTCCCACAGAACAGAAGGCGAGTTTCAACCACAGACACTTTTGGCTTCCCAGTGAGTGCTTTAACCACTGCACCACCAGGACTCTTTGTATGAGGCAGTTTCAAAAGTTAATGGAAAAAATGCTGTTAGCATTCAGCTCCATTTTTTTTCATGATCCCTTTTTAAAATCTCATGTTACCTATAATCAGTTATTAAAAACACTGCAAAGCAGCCTTATAATAAGAAAACTATTACATTTAAGTGGCATTTAATACTACTACAAAATAGTAGCTGAAGAAAATAATAACTCCCGTTTTTTTTTTCACTTAATAAACACTTCTGCCAAACAACTCATAAGAAGATTGTTCATGAATGAACTAAAAATACTAACTATCGAGAAATGGGGTCATGAGATCATGTTTACTATTATAGAAGAACATTTTAAGTTAATTAAATTTTTAAAAGTTGATTACTTGATTTTTAATTTTATAACCCCCCTTTTTTTGTATTAACCCTGTTGAGTGAAAATTAAATTTATTTTGGAATAAGTGTGGTATGCCAATCTCCTTCCCAACCCTGCATAATTGCTATTTGTTAAAAGTAAAAACTGAACTGAATACTTGAATGTCATTTTAATCAAAGATCATTGTGACGCTTCTAGTCACTTTTTAAGTCAATTAAAGGCTATCTCTACTTTGATGATGGAGATGCTTAAGACTCTTTTTTTGTTAAGATAGACTGATGTAGAAAGTTACTTGTTTACTTGAACTGTACTGGAGCATATCTGTAGCTTGTTGAAGTTTGGTACTGATAACTCTTTACGTATTGGAGTTACTTTTAAAGTAATTAAGATCCCCTACTTGGAATTTTTTTTAAATCATTTTATTTAATGCTCTTATAGCTCTCATTACATTCCACACATCAATTGTATCAAGCATTTTTGTACATGTATGTTGCCATCATCATGTTCTAAACATATACCTTCTATATGAGAACTTGGTATCAGCTCTTCTTTTTACCCTTACTCTCCCCTTCCCGTACTCATAATGGAATTATTTTTAATGAAAAATATAACTGGTTCTGTATTTTTTCCCAACTATTTGGAGAGTTGAAGTACACCTAGCAAATATTCATAGTTTAAAAAGCTATTAATTGGATGTATGGAAGACAGTATAATTAAGTTTTGAGTAGCATCCCTGATGGATTAACTCCCACAGATTTTGTGGATGAGCAGCTGGTTCAATATGACCATCTGCTGATACTGACCTTTATAAATACAGTTTTTTTCTATACTTATCTAGTTCTTTCTCGGTCTTTGTTGTTTTTTTTTCCCCTAAATCATTTAGTGTGTAGTGAAGCTCATCTTTTAATCGTGTGGTGTGAAAAATAAGAGAATACCATTATTTGCATGTTTTAAAAATGTATAGAAGGTGGGATTATAGTTATAAATTATTAGAAACAATTTCAAAATATACCTAAATTTGCCTCTTTCCACCATGTTATATTCTAGGCATCATACCACTCTACCCATAAATATTCTTTAAGAGGATTATTAAATAATAATTGTTGACAGAATTCTTCATTAGAACAGAAGTTCATGAATTCAATTAGGTGTTCAGAACTAATAATTAATGAAGATTTTCTGATATTAGTATGAAGTTTTCTGCATGAAGAATTTGTGCTAGAAGGGAATAAGAAATTTTCAGCTAGAGATGACATTGTGCCACTTTATGTACTGTATATACTAGAGTATAAGCCAACCCGAATATCTGCCTAGACACCTAATTTTACCACAGAAACTGCTTTAGAAATGTGCTAAAAAAACCGGCTTATACTCGAGTATATATGGTACAAAACGGAAAGGATCTTTTAGAACCAATGTTTATACTCTGAAAGTAATCGAAGTATACATGTAAGATGCATTGGTGATTACTAATGAGTAAAAGTGAAAGCTGAAAGTGAAAAATAATCAGTTGTAGGCAAATATGGCCTTGGTTATAGGAAAACACTGCAGATCACATAATAGAATTTTGCAAGAGAAATTCCACATTAATTGGGAATACCTCTTTTCAACAATATAAATGGGTGACTAAACACTCACCAGATGAAATACACAGGAATAAAATTGACTTCATCTTTGGAAGTAGACTGCTTACTGCAAGCTTTATAAGTAATCACAAAAAGGCCTAGAACCAAATGCAAAACAAACTAACTCATTGCTAATTTCAAAACTCAAATTGAACATAACAAAGTTAAAGCAAGTACAAAGAGTGCATCATGGAGCAAATCCTTCCTGAATTTGAGACCATCATCTCTTGAGTAGGTTTGATGTATTGAACGTTAATGTTGAAGACCAGATGAGTTGCGGGACAACATCAAGAATATACTTGAAGAAAGAAAAAGGTCATTAATCAGAAAATAAAGCAGGAACAAAAAGAATGTCAGAAGACAGTCTGAAACTTACTTTTGAATGTTATAAATTAACTAACATTAACTGAAGAAATGACATAAACAAGCTGAACAGAAGAAGTCAGAGGGGAGCTCAAGAAGGCAAGGTATTAGTAGGAGATGTGCAAGTGCCTGGAGTGAGAAAACCAAAAGAGAAAAACATGCTTGACATTCAAAAAGGCCATTTTGAATGAGAAAATCATGTGACTTACAATGCTGGGAATAGCACAACCAAGAGGAATCATGAGGTATTCATTTTCAAAAAGGGCATTTCAAAATCAATCATGAAGTACTATGCTGTGGTGGTTACTTAATCTTGTGTCGATTTGGCTCTTGAGAGGATGAAGAGTGAAGGGGTAGTCTCATCTGGCAATCAGGTAATAGCCAATGAGGCCTCTGTGTGGGTATGGCCTTCTGAAAATTCTGAGAACTCCTTTATTTCCACCTTAAATCCAGGAGACACTCTCTTGACTCACTCCCTCAGAAATGTTTCACTGATAAGACATATGGCAGTATGGTCTGGGAGCTGGAGAAGGCATTTTGACCTACTGTGATGCAACCAGACTTCTGGAATTGGAGAGGCCACATGGAGACCCCTGCCAACAAAGAGATGTTTACACCACCACTGGATCTAGAAGACTTCCAACCCACTGGCTCATGTTCTTCCTGCATTTGGTGTCATTGCCTGGGCTTCGTTAGTCTGAAAAGGACTTTATAGATTGGTATAGGATATATGGACTAATATTGGACTTAGGGACTTGATCTGGACCAGGCTAAGATGTTTTCTAAATATTCAACTGCTCTTATATGTAAAGCCTTTGCTTATACACATATGAGTGTGTCTATGGATTTATTTTTCTACCCAGACCAATACATATGCTGTCTGTGATAGTATACCCATGTTTAAGAAAATCCAAACAATAAAAATATTATTCATATTTATGCATCAATCACAAAAACTAATGATGATGAAGTTGAAGACTTCTACCAACTCCTTCAGTCTGAATTTGATCAAATATGCAATCAAGATGCATTGGTAATTGCTGGCATTTGGGATGCAGAAGTTGGAAACAAGGGCAGTAATTGAAAAATGAGGACTTGGTCATAGAAACGAAGCTGGAGATCACATGATAGAATTTGGTTAGGACCAATGACTTTTTTTTTTTTCAGGAAAAATACTTTTTCAGCAACACAAAGGCAACTATACATATGGACTTCTCTACAGAATACACAGAAATCAAATTGATTACATCTGTGGGAAGAGACAATGGAGAAGCACAATAGCTGCAGCTAAAACCAGACCAGGGACTGACTGTAGAATAGACCACTAACTATATGTAGGTTCAATATAAAGCTGAAAAATATTAAAACCAGTTCATGAGAGCCAAAATGACACCTTGACTCTATCATGCTTGAATTTTGAGATCGTCTTATGAACAGACTTAATGCATTGAACACTAGTGCCAGAAGAACTGATGAGCTGTCTGAGGACATTAAAAGCATTATTCACGAAGAACGCAAAAGAATGTCAAGAGACTCTGAAACCTGCTCTTAAATATAGAGTAGCTATAGCACTTGGGAAAAAAAAGGAATGAAGTCATAGAACTGAATAAAAAATGTCAAAGGACAGTTCTAGATGACAAAGCCAAATATAATGAAATGTAGAATGAGGAAACCAAAAGGAAAGAACACATACACCATATCTTAAACTGAAAGAACTGAAGAAAAAAAACTCAAGCATTGAGTTACAATCTTGAAAGAGCCTATGAACAAGTATTAATAAAAGATGAGACAATACACAGAGTAACTGAACCAAAAAGACCCAGTGTATCTTCCACCGTTTCAGGAGGTAGCATATGAGCAAGAACTAATAGTCCTAAAGGTAAAAATTCAAGCAGCACTGAATACATAAACCGAAAACAAGGCTCCAGGAATTGTGGCATGCCAATTAGAATGTTTCAACAAGCTGAATTTTGACAGCACTCATGTATGCCATGAAATTTGGAAGACAAATATATGGCTAACTAACTTGAAGAAATCCATATTTGTAGCCATTCCAAGGACAGGTGACCCAGCAGAATGCTCAAACTATAAAATATCATTGATATTGCATGTAAGCAAAATTTAGCTGAAGATCATTGAGGTGGTTAAATAGCTTAATAATTTGAAATGACATAAAAATGTAGGGGTGCTATTTAACCTGTCATTTAGGTCCCAGCTTGATGGTGCCCCTGTGGCCTTTTCCTAAGGAGGACCCTAAGAACTTCCTCCCTCCCTTTCTACTGGCGGGCCCTTAGTGCTGCCAGAGCCACTACTGTTGGATCCACACGACTTTGCACCTACGAGCGTGAGAGCTGCCTGCACTCTGTATCATTGCATGTGACTGCATGAGTCTGAAGAGGGACTTACATGGATTAGTGTCTGACTTAGGGACTGGAGTTGGACTGGCTAGGATGCTTTCTAAATATATAATTACTTCCTCTACAGAGTTCTTTCTTACACGTAAAAGTCACTGGATTTGTTTCGCTAGTCAACTGGCCTAATATAATTACCCGACAGTAGTTGCAGCAGAACATTGACAATTGGCAAAGGTTCAAACTGGATTCAGAAGCAGGTGTGTAACAAAGGATTGTTATTGCTGATGTTAGATGGATCTTGGCTGAAAGCAAAGAGTACTAGAAGCATGTTTACTTGTTTTTTGTTGTTGTTGTTGACTGTGCCAAGATACGTGACTGTGTGCACCATAATAAACTGGATAACCTTGAGAAGAATAGGAATTCCAGGACAACTCATTGGTTTAAGCAGAACTTGTATATGAAGTCAAGAGGCCATTGAAGTAACTGGAACAAGGGTTTAAACTGAACTACATGTTTCAAAGTCAGGAATGATGTGCAGCGGAGTTGTACCCTCTCACTATACTTGTTCACTCTGGAAAGTAATAATTATACAGCTATATTATGTATATATATAAATATATAAAAGTTGGTATATTTGTCTATGTATGTATATGTAAATACGATAGGAACGCAGGTGGATTTTGGTCCTCTATTTAAATTTTACCTCATAACAAACTATGGATAGCTTTGGCAAGAATGAGAATTCCATTATATTTCTTTATGGTCAACATGGAACCTGTACTTGGACCAAACAATTAAATCAAACAAAGGAACACTTTAGGGGTTAAAATATGGAAAGATGTGTGCCAGAGTTGTTTCCTTTCACCATACTTATTCATTCTGGATGAGTAAATCCTCTAAGAAGCTGGATTGTATGAATAAGGGCACTATGTCAGGATTGGAAGAAGGCACTTTAATCATCAACATGCAGATGGTACAACACAACCTTGCTTCTTGAAAGTGAAGAAGTCTATAGCATTTACTAATACAGAGCAAAGATTATAGCCTTTAGTATGGATTACATTTCAACATAAAGTAATCTCCACAGCTAGACTAATAAGCAATATTATACTAAATGGAGAAAATATAAAAGTTGTCAAACATTTACCCCTTGCTTGGATCTACAATCAATGCCTATGGAAACAGTCATTAAAAAATCAAAAATGTTATCCCATTGAGCAAATCTACCAAAGAAACTCTTAAAATGTTTAAGAGCAAAAATGTCTTAAGTTGTATCTGCTCAAGTTATCTTTCCATTCATGCCATATGTGTGTGTAAAGCTGAACAATGAATAGGGAAGACTGAAGATTCATGCCTTTGAATTATAGTTTGTGAAGAATATTGAACATACAGTGGACTGTCAGGAAAATGGTCACATCTGTGTTGGAAAATGTGTATCTGGGGAGTTCCACTCTGTCTGCCTGTTTGTCTCTCTCTCTCTCTCAAAAAAAAAAGTGTATCTAGCATGTGCCATAGAAACAGGGATGGTGAGACTTCATCTTATATAGTGTAGTCGTGCTTTCAGGAGAACCCAGTCCTGTAGGAAGACATCATATTTAATAGAGAGCCAAGACGAAATTAGGAAACTCCTCAGTGAGAAAGGATTGTCATAGTGTTTGGCACTTTGGGCCATGCTTCATTCTGTTGTTCATGGAGTTAGTGTGAGCCAGAACAGACGCAACAGCACCCAATGAGAGCATGTGTCCAGCATTTCGGTAAACTACTTATCAACAGTAAATTCTGTAACTACCTTGCAATATCGGTTTTATTGATATCTTAAGTGAGGCTCCTGTTACCCATTAATTTAAAGAACATTTTTATTTTATAAATTTTTATCTCCAATACTATTTTGGAAGTAAGCCATGCTATTTAATGAGGTGTGAATATCTTGGATTTGGGGGCACAGATTTAAATTAAGGACAAAGAAATGCCATACATACTATAAAGATTTGAGATAGCTTTGAAGTTTGGAGCTGCACATTCCAAGAAGTATAAATATTAAGTAAGGGTTCCGAGATGAAAACTTGAACTAGATTCTGATGACAACCATTTGGGTAGAATTTTTGTTTGAGGAATAAATACTTAAGAAAACTAATCAACACTTATTTATCAGTTTTCTGTTCAGTAGTGGACTCAAGTATTTAACAACAATCTTGAGCATTGTCCAGAATTGGGAAATGTTTCTATCCTTTGTATATAGGTTCACTATGAGTTGCCTAACAAAATAGCAGCAGTAATACTAGAATGAAATGAAAAGGCACTTAAATATACTTTTAGAACTTTATATTTAATTGTTGAACTAATTGCAAAGTTATCTGAATCAGACTATTCATTTTTTTAGAATATGTAATATTAAGACAAAAATATCTAGTTTGTAAGCTTCTTAAAAATAGATATATTTTATCATCTTTGTATATCTTCCATGAAAAGTATATTTGTTGAATAAATGAATCATGAACAAGTAATAGTTTCAAGGAAAACTATGGTTATTATCAGTACATTTATTTTAAAATAAAAAGGAAAGCACTTCTTTGCAAGATTTTTCATCATATTAGTAATATTAAAAAGCTTTGATGCTTAAAATATAAGCTTCCATTATCTGAAGAATTCACTTGTTTATGTCATTTCATTTCCCAACAATATTTGTGAAATGAAGCACAATTCATTTTGGTAAATGAGATGTTTAATTTTTCCTCTTCTAATGGGATGACTATTATAAATTAATTTATTTGTTTCTCTGATTTTCCAATTTGTCACATTCATGCATGCTGAGATTTTCTTTATCTGCTCCAAATGCTTTTATTTTGTTGTTATTTGAATGTGATTTTTTGTTGTGAAAATTTTACCTGAATGTTTATTGATATTAAGTAATTAATGTTTATACAAGGAAATGTCAAAAAGTTTGTGGGAAATTCAGTTATCTTTAATTTCATTTTTGCACAAGGCTTTTCAATGTTCCCCCAAGTAATGTGAGTATCTATCATAATTATTTTTTGCTCTAAAAGTGAAAAATGCCTTTCTGTGATATGAGACAGGCAATGAAGGTTGTTGAGTTGGTTTATGAATTAGGTAACTGTTAAATTACAGAATATACCTTTCTGTTGAAAAGTAGTATAAATGTGTTATATTCATTTTATTTATTCTGCATATTTGTAATTATAATATATTCACTGGCCCAATAAATCCCAGGATAATCTGAGAAGGTAGACTATTTGACAAATACAGCATCAAGATTACACTTATTAATGATCTTCAATGCATATGACAATCTTATTCATTCCAAGTGAAGGCATGAAGATCAGTGACTTTGATGTGTGTCACATCTCAATGTAAAGAAAACAAAAATCCTCAATTGGAACAATATATACCATCATAATAAATGGAGCAAGCATTGTGCCACATATTTCCTTTTTCTGGGATCCACAATCAATTTCCAAGAAAGCAGCAGTCAAGAAATCAAATGTCCTATTGAATTGGGCAAATCTGCTGTAAATTACCTCCTTGAGGACTTATGATGTACTGACCCAAAACATAGCATTTCTAATCTTCTCATATGTATACACAGTGAGTAAGAAATGCTGGAGAAAAGTTGATGCATTTGATTTTGAGGGTTGATGAATATTGAATTTACCTTGGGCTTCCAGAAGAATAAACAAATATATCTTGGAATAAGTCCAGTCAGCATACTCCTTGGAAACAAGGATGGTGAGACTTTGTCCCACCCATGTACTTTAAGTGTAATGTCAGCAGCCAATGATCTTGGAGAAGGATTTTATTATTGGTAAAGGAGAAGGTCAGCAAAAAAACAGAGGAAGACCCTCATGAGATGCATTGACACAGTGGCTGCAACAATGGACTCAAAAAATGAGCCCAAGCCAGTATGTCATTCTGTTATACAAAGGAGCATGATGGCTGGGAGCCAACTTTGAGACACCTAACAACAACAGCAACGAATGGTCCTTGTTATTTTTCTTGTTTGTTTTGTGGTGTCGACTTGGACCGCTAATGATTCTTTGTACAGAATAAGATTTTGTCTACTTTTATGCCATCTACGTGGTTGTTAGTATATTCTCAGGTTAATTGTGACCAGTATGTATCTTGAGTACCTTCTTGGCTAGAGTATACTAAAGTAGATAGCAGTCTGTTGTGATCCATAGGGTTTTAATCAGTTCATTTTTGGAAGCAGATTCTAGTCTGTCTGAGTCTGAAATCTCTGCTGAAACCTGCCCTTATGGATGACGTTTTTGGTATTGCAAATACCAGTTTCATAGCTTCCAGCATCATAGCAATGTACAAGTGGTCACAGTTTAATAAACTAAGAGATAGCTAGTTAGTGGTTAAGTACCTAGAAATACATATACTGAGCATTGGACGGGCACCTTTATGTCACCTAGTGACCCTCAGAACAGTTTTTACCAGTAAGTGTATATTTCATATGTATATTTGTTTTTGTGTTTTGTATTTTTTTCCATAAAGTTGAGATCCTATTTATGTTTTTGACTTTTTTCATTTAGCATTTTATTATTGTGAGCATATTTCATAGACAATGTCAATACTTCATTTAATTGAATCTGATTTGGGGTATTTTTATGGGGGCTATAACAATATTGAAAAATTCTATAGGCTTAATAGTCAGTGTTCTTTATTTTAACCAGTGGTTAAAACTTCTACCGTCCTCAGGCTGAGCCCCGGTGGTGAAATGGTTGAGTGCAGGGCTGCAGCCCACTGGCTTGGTGGTTCAAATCCAGCCAGCAGCTCTCCAGGAGCAAGGCTGGGCCTCCCACTCCCATCAGAGTGCAGTGATGCCCCCACCCCAAAAAAAAAAAAAAACTTCTGCTGTCCTCTTCACCTCTTCACACTCCACCCCCCCAAAAAGAAACATGAACCCTCCCTCTGTGATTGTTCAGTTTCTGCAGGTGTTTGGTCTATGTGTACAAGTGGTATAAACTGTTAACATGCTCAACTGCCAACCAAACAGTAGAAGGCTCAAATGTACGCAGAGATATATTGGAAGAAGCGCCTGGTGACAAATCAGCCATTTGAAGCTTAGGGAGAAGAGTTCTACTTTGACATATTGAGCTAGTAGGCATGAGTCGAAATCATCTGGACTAGTTTGAGTTTGCCTTGAGTGATGTGGAATTAGAATGTAGTTAATCATGTGGCCTGATTCAAGTAGTTTAAATGGTCAAAGAATAAACGATTTTGCATAGTTGTTACTTTACTCTAATTCCCATTAATTTTAGCAACCCATACTTTTACACGTCTACTTTCCGTAGACCAGAATAGATACAACTTTGTATACCTTTGTATAATGATAACAGGGGGTTTTTTTTGGTATGGTAAATTTAGTTTTAAATCAATTTCAAAGCTATTGCCATTCATAATTACACTGTGTGCTCATTGCACTGTCAACTAATAATGAATGGTAGTTAAAAGAACTCTTTTTGTTTATTACACCAAATGTCAAAGAAGAGACTGTTGGAAATTCATGTTTAAAAACAAACTTCACTAAAAGACTAAGTTTTAAAACTCTATTAAAGGTATAATTCCAACATAAAAGCTGAAACTTCAAGAAATGTTCAGAAAATATAAAATTACAAAACAATTTAAAATTTTTCAACATTATCCATGAACTTTCATATTTGAATATTTCAGTAAGCTCATTATTAGTTGCTAAGTCAGTTTGACATCATGTCAATATTATAAACAGTAGAATGAAACATTCTCTGGACCTGCACCACCTTTATGATTGCTGCAGTCCTCAAATCCATATGCAACCAGTATATTTTGATTGCAACTCGACCTTCAAAGTTCATCTTCCTATGTATTAGACAGCCTTGTCTATATTATTATGATCCATTGTGTTTTCATTTGCTACGGTTCAGAAGAGATTGCTACACCTTTCTTCCTAATCTGTCTTAGTCTGGAGCTCTGTGTAAACCCGTCCCTCCTGATTAATCCTTTGACTAGTTGAAATACCAGGGGCCTAACTTTCAGCATCATAGCAACAACATTTACACCAC